>CAUEHI010000653.1:7500-44826 GCA_958507055.1 Crioceris asparagi
TTTATGACTAAATAATATATAATATGTCCTAACCACACATAAAAGTGCAGAAATTGAGCAATAACTTAAAATCGGAAAAAAAGATTATTTCTAATATTTAGCTCTTAACTTGGTCTAAAATGTCTATTTTCAGAATTTTATGACTAAATAAGTTATAATATGTCCAAATCACACATAAAGGTGCAGAAATTGAACAAAAACTTAAAATCGAAAAATAAGACTATTTCATATTTTTAGCTCATAACTTGGTCTTAAATGTCTGTTTTCGACATTTTATGACTAAATAAGTTATAATATGTCTGATCCTCACATAAAAGTGAAGAAATTGAACAAAAACTTGAAATCGGAAAATAAGATTATTTCTAATTTTTAGCTCATAACTCGGTCTAAAATGTCTATTTTCAGAGTTTTATCAGTAAATAAGTTATATGTCCTAACCACACATAAAAGTGCAGAAATTGAGCAAAAACTTAAAATCGGAAAATAAGATTTTTTTCTAATATTTAGCTCTTAACTTGGTCTAAAATGTCTATTTTCAGAATTTTATGACTTAATAAGTTATAATATATCCAATTCAAACATAAAAGTGCAGAAATTGAACAAAAACTTAAAATCGGAAAATAAGATTATTTCATATTTTTTGCTGATAACTTGGTCTAAAATGTCTGTTTTCGACATTTTATGACTAAATAAGTTATAATATGTCCAATTCACACATAAAAGTGCGGAAATTGAACAAAAACATAAAATCGGAAAATAAGATTATTTCATATTTTTAGCTCATAATTGGTCCAAAATGTCTGTTTTCGACATTTTATGACTAAATAAGTTATAATATGTCTAATCCTCACATAAAAGTGCAGAAATTGAACAAAAACTTGAAATCGGAAAATAAGATTTTTTCTAATTTTTAGCTCATAACTCGGTCTAAAATGTCTATTTTCAGAGTTTTATCACTAAATAAGTTATAATATGTCCAATTCATACTAAAAGCATAAGGAAATTAAGGAGGTGGTGTAACCCTTTTATTTCAATATGATAGCTAGGATTACTTTAAAGATTTTACAATCCCATAGCTCAGTGCAGACGGGAGGGTTCAAATTATCGATTATATTGTATTAATCTATTTAATTGTTGGATATTGGTACACCGTTTTCGGATAAAACTTAATGTTACGTATGTTCTTAACTATGAAAGAATGATCATATACATTTCTATAATCTGGGTTAATTTAATAGTGAAGTGAATGTCCTTACTTATGACTCAAAAAAAAAAGAATGGTGGTATACGTCTACCAGTTCCTGTTGAGGATATGAAGGGTAACAAATACTATGTCTATGCTTATCTATGTATTTCTTATCTGGTCCACCTTCCAGGTCAGCATCCGTCAGGTAAACCGTTGCCAGCCGCTTCTACGGTTTGAATAGGACTTAAGGAACAGATTGATGTGATCCTACCAGCTTAGCGGTGTTGGGGATGAATATGACCAACTCCACAGGTGAGAAGGGTAAAGATAAAGAGGCCTATGAAGAAATAACCGGTTCAGGAATGTAAGAAGTAGTACGGTGTAAGAAAGGGGCACTGTATCTAGGCGTGTTATAAATTCCACACATACCTGTGATGGTGGATGGCCTCGGTCTGGATGAAAATGATCTTCCCACGGGTTCCGTGAGGGTGAAAGGTCGAAGAAAAGGATTTTCCACAAGAAGTGTGTAGCCGGCTTCCACCACAAACTACGTTTCCTTCGCCAATGTATCGACTTTCACAATTTAGATAATATATCCGCAGAAATTGCGCTACGTTCTCTTCCAACCACGTGGACCAGAGAATCTATTCTATCTGAGGTTAAGATTTTAAATGCCTTCAGTCTCGTTTCTCACACGGAACTGTTGGTACCTGGGGGGGATCGATTGTCTCAAGACACGGAAGGGGAATGAGAAGGCCATCATGAATGATACTGGAGATGGAAGCAAATAATAGAGAAGTGTTCTTTCTCTTGAGAAGAAGAAGAATATGGAGCTGTGAAATAATTGGATATCTTCATAGAGGTCGCTGACTGGAAGGTAAGATCAGGGTGTTTTGCTGAATTTATTGAACTAATTATTTCCCTTTGTTCTAGGAGGCCCCTATTTCTTGGGTCTGAAGAACTTGATGTGAGATATATTCATATCGTGTGCTTATTTACAGTGCTTAAAATAAATATTATGTTCCTATCTAAGTCTTATTTCGAGCTTAACATTAAATAAATTAATACCTATATAAAAAAACAAAATGCGGTAAACAAAAGGAATATGAACGGTAACAACTCCCCCCTTACCAAAAAAAAAGTTTTTATTCTACCAAGAAAAACTTTCCTTGCGATCTACTTCCTTCCACCTCAATTTTGATCTTCCTCGTCCGTTAAGACATCAGGAGGATGCGCTTTCAAATCTTTTGCATGCCAAATTCCGACCTTAGTATCATTTTGGGTCTTAAGCTCATAGGACCATGGCGAGAGTACTTTTGAGATAACGAAGGGTCCAGAATATCTGTGAGCCAGCTTAGCTGTAAACTTCTTCGATGCATCAGACATAACGTAATTGCGCTTCCAAACATTCTGCCCCTCTGAGAATGTATCACGTCTCCTGCGTAAATTATATTGTTTGCTACTCTTCCCATAAGCTTTGCCCAGTCGTTGAGACACATCATGGAATACCCTTTCTAGAGCTCTAGACTTGTTTTCCGCATCAAATCCTTGAGTTGTTTGAGGTCTATGTTGATTACCTTTGTATTGGATTTCACGTCCAAAGTTGATGAAATTTGGGGTAAGTCCCGTTGACTCGTGCTTTGCTGATCTGATCGCCGATGCAACTTTGGGCAGATATCGGTCCCACAAGCGATGGTTGTCCGCTACGTATGCGGAAAGCATTGTCTTTATGACCCTATGGGTTCTCTCTACTGGGTTACTCTGAGGATGGTAGTTGGGAGTATAACGAATCTTTACTCCATACTCCTCTAACTTGGACTTGAAAACTGCGCTAGTGAACTGTTTGCCATTATCTGTGATTATACTTCTAGGAGCACCGAACAGTAAGATCACCTGATCCTCAAAAATCGAAGAAATTATCTTTCCAGTTGCTTTGCGTAGGGGAAAGAGAAGTGTAAATTTACTGAAACAGTCACAAACCGAAAATATAAAGGAGTAACCGGCCGTCGTTCGAGGTAGTGGACCTACAAGATCTATGCTCAATAACTGCCATGGTCGATCCAGTGTTGGAGTGAGGCTGAGCATTTGGCCAGCAGGCTTTTGCTGTTCTGACTTAGTCTGCAGACAGACTTTACAATGACGGATATATCTAGCTACATCTGACTTCATCTGGGGCCAATAGTACGTATTGGAGATGCGTCCAAACGTCTTGAGTATTCCTAGATGTCCACAGGTAGGCGGATCATGGTGAGTTTGGATTATCTCGGATCTTTTTTCTTTGGGTACCACCATGAGCCATCCGTCCCGCTCCTCCAATTCAGGATAAGTAACTTTACCCAGTTTTAACAACTTCCCATGCTCGATTCTCCAGAGTGGAAATTTTTCAGGCTCCTTTTGAATCCTTTCGACCATCTTATTGTACCACCTATCGCGGACTGGTCCTGTATCGACCACACTCATAACTGGCACCGAACGGGAAAGCGTATCGGCCACCACATGATCTTTTCCCTTGCGGTGTACAATATCAAAGTCATATTGCTGGATACGAACCGCCCATCTTGCAATCCTCCCGACGGGATCTTTGATACTGTACAACCATTTAAGCGAATAGTGGTCCGTAACCACGGTAAACCGAGTACCTTCGATATAGGGTCTCAACTTCTCGATCGCAAAAAGAACCGCGAGGCATTCCTTTTCTGTGGTGCTATATTTGCGTTCATTTCGGTTAAGGGAGCGGCTCAAGTAACAAATGACTTTTTCAGTCCCTTCTTGTACCTGTGACAGGATTGCACCCAAGCCATAGTCAGAGGCATCGCACTGTATAGTAAACGGTTTATCAAAGTCAGGGCAGGTTAAAATTGGGGCGGAGACTAGATGAGTTTTGATAGTACCCAGGGCTTCTTGACATTTTTCGTCCCAGTGAAACTTTCTATCTTTGCGTAGCAGGTCGGTCATTGGGGCAATCACTGTGGAGAAATCCTTAACAAATCTTCGATACCAGGATGCTAAACCCACAATACGTCTTACTTCCGAAACTGTTTTTGGTGCCGGAATGTTCACAATAGCCTCTACTTTTTCGGGATCCACCATCAGGCCCGATGCATTAACGACGTATCCCAAGTACTTTAGCTCGGACTTGCAAAAATTACACTTGTCTTCATTCAAAGTCAATCCTGCTTTGGTGATACGTCGGATTACTTCCGTCAAAACCTCTAGGTGCTTAGAAAAGGTAGGAGTACAGATTATTATGTCGTCCAAATAGACGAAAACAAATTGTTCCAGATCCACACCTACAACTCTATCTATGAAGCGCTGCCACGTTGCTGGAGCGTTATGAAGACCAAATGGCATCCTTTTAAATTGATACAGACCTCGAGTTGGTACAACGAATGCAGTTAATGGGCGAGACTCCTTTGCGACTGGTATCTGCCAGTATGCCGATTTAATGTCTAATGTAGTGAGGTATCTCGCGTCTCGTAACTTATCCAACGTGGAACTTATGAACGGAAGTGGATATGCGTCCGGTAAACTCACTTCGTTCAGCTTCTTATAGTTTACACAGAACCTATAAGTACCATCAGACTTTTTTACTAAGACAATTGGCGATGCCCATGGAGAGTCTGAGGGTTCAATTATATCATCTCGGAGCATTTTTTCCAGTTCGACATTAACATGCTTCTGGAGCGCCGGAGAAAGAGGATAATGCCGTTGCTTTATGGGTGGAGAGGTGGTTCGTATGACATGTTCGACTACTGTCGTAAGACCCAACCCAGTGACATTGTTTTTGAAAGTTTGCTTTATTAGGTCTGTCAACTGCTGTCGCTCCGAATCGGAGAGATTATCAATGGCCTGGATGGAGTTGACATGTACCTGTGAGATTGCATTATCTGGGGTAAATTCCCACTGACCTGAATACAAGTCAGGTATAATTCTCATCTCTTTCCAAAAATCTACGCCTAGGATTAAATAATGAGGCAGATTGGGTACAATCAAAATCGTAAATAGGCCGACTCGGTTTTGGAGTTGTATAGAAACAATAGTAGTTCCGATAACACTGCATGTGTCACCATTAGCTACTGTACAAAACTTTAAGGGTGAGTCCTTTAGAGGGCACGAATGTTTTAATAGATTCCATCCGGGACCACCTATTATGGTCTGAGAACATCCTGAATCCAACAAACCCATAAATTCGTGTCCATAAATTTTCACCCTCAAGTAAGGTCGACAATCATTCTTCGCATGTGCCAGAACATAATCAAGGATAGCAGTAGTCACGTCCAACTTGGCCGAATCTTTGGAAAGAGGTGTCTCCTGTCGACCTACAGGGGATCTCTCTGGCCGTTTTTTGAGCAGGAGGTACACTCTTTCACGGTAGTATTTGGCTTCCCACATTTGAAACAAAATAATCGGCGTTTTTTTTGACATTTTCGGAAACGATGACCGGCTTCCTGACAATTCCAACATATGTTGGTTGAAGGATGGGCCATAGTTTTGTCAGCTGTGCGATCTGTCTGGATAGGATGTGATAGAGTTGCCTGGATAGTTGATACTGCAACTGCAGTCGATCCCACCTTACGGTATGCTAATTCTGGTTCGAGCAGCTGTTTGAAATTTGCTGGGGGTGGACAGAAATTCTGAATCCTCGATGATGTATCTTCGATAGCACGCCCCAACCTCGACAAATCTGCTAGTGTTGTAACATGAAGAAGTGCCAGTTGAGATTGAATATGTGGTAACATATTCCTTCTAATCATTTTTACCCTATTATCCTCTGAGGGTTTATTGCCGCCTAGTCGGTTGAACAGGTTCTCCATCGTAGCAATATAACTGATCACCTTCTCCTTCGCACCCTGCGTTCTCTTCCGAATTTCTTCCCATAGATCATACTCGTAATCGTATGGTAGAAAGTCATCTCGCAGCTTCCCAACAAGTTGATCCCATGAAGAAAAGGTGTGAGTCCTCCACCAGAGTAAAGCTCCCTTAGTGAACAATTCAGATGCCGACCGTAAAAGTTGATCTGGACTAACGCCTCTGGAGATTCGCAACTCTTCAACCCGTTCTAGGAAAGTTGTAACACTGGATTCCCCGTCAAAGGATAGTTTCCATCTGGACACGTCGTAGTAGTAAGGATCATGAATTCGAGGTGCTGACTGAATAGGCGATACTTGCAAATTTCTCAATCTAGTTTCAAGATCTGGTGTAGAATTCATAGTGGCTAGTCTCTCTTGTCCAGTGTAATAACCTCTCGCATCCACTGGTAGTCTGGTCTGCCCCCTGCGTTCTGAAAACCTAACAGATGGGTGACTCCCCGACAGGGGATAGTTGTTAAATCCATTTGGGCCTCCTGACAAATCATGAACATCATTTTGCGAGATTTGCATCCTCGTTTGAAGAGTAGAAGTTGTCGTGGTTGAGTTTCTTAGTACCGCAGGTCGCCTTTGGGCTCCACTTATCATCGGATTCTCCAAACTCTGCCTTACAACCGTAACTCCTTCCAGATCCTGAATACTGGGTAATTGATCATTTTGACAAGGGCTGCGTGAGGTTGCCAAGTGTCTTTGCTCTATCTCACCTCCACCATTTTGATCTGATCCAACAAGTCCTGATGTCGATGCGTACACAACTTCAGGTATTAGTGGAATCGGTTCATCCATAAGAGAACGTCCAACATTTTCCCTGTCGAGTAGGTCAGCTTTCTCTTCGACCTTTCCCTTCTCTTCCAGGTGTAGATTATCGTGTAGTGTCCCCAATATATCTACCAATTCCATACAACGGCAAAATAAAGCATTTCTAAGGTATTCTTGAGCTTCATCTCCTTGAGGAATTCTGCGTAGTCTACCATAAACATGCGTAAGACGAGTAGAAATCCTTCTGTAATCATTGTCTCTGACTATTCTCTCAAAGGAATTGATTTCATCACTTAAGTCTGTCAGCTTATGATTACATATGTCTAGTTCTTCATCAGCTCGGAGATTCTCTGTCACTCCGGTAAATTGCGTGCCCTTATTTTCGCATCGGAGTGCTCCTCGCAAAGTAGTCCTGTTTTCTACTACGGTACGACGTATCGGCAAGCCTCTTACTAATAATTCATAAGAAATTTCATCACCCAGTAGGCGATTCACTTCCATCTCGAATTAAAGCAAGAATAAATACTAAATTTATCAACAAGCAAAAAGAATCCCAAAATTCAACCGTAATAATATAAGAAATTATAACAAACCCCCCCTTTTTCTCAAAAGGAAAGTCTAGGAGAGAAACCCTATAAAAAATAAAAAAGTGAACTCCAAAATAAAATTCAAACTATTCTTCAGAAATACGGTAGGTATCAAAATTACTATTGCAAAAACAGTAAACAAAACTATTACACAAGAAAAAAACAAAATATCCTATGCTCCTTCCTCTCAAATATATAGATTATTTAGTGATTGCAACATGGATAAATTTTTGTATCAAATCAAAGACATATCTACAGATAAGAATTAAGTAAATTATTTAAAATATGTGCGTGAAGCGAATATTTTTCACTTTCTCGAGAAACTAGCTTCAAAAGGAAATAAAAAGTTATGGGAACCAATTCCAATATGATATGAAAATTTCGATATTAATTATTCTCTACCACCATACTTCTTCACAAAATTCTAATAAAAATGACAATAAAATACCAACTTAACTAAGATTTAATTAAAAAAATTCCAGTACAACAATATCCAACCACGTTTTTGAACACGTTGGGCGCCATTTTGTAACCCTTTTATTTCAATATGATAGCTAGGATTACTTTAAAGATTTTACAATCCCATAGCTCAGTGCAGACGGGAGGGTTCAAATTATCGATTATATTGTATTAATCTATTTAATTGTTGGATATTGGTACACCGTTTTCGGATAAAACTTAATGTTACGTATGTTCTTAACTATGAAAGAATGATCATATACATTTCTATAATCTGGGTTAATTTAATAGTGAAGTGAATGTCCTTACTTATGACTCAAAAAAAAAAGAATGGTGGTATACGTCTACCAGTTCCTGTTGAGGATATGAAGGGTAACAAATACTATGTCTATGCTTATCTATGTATTTCTTATCTGGTCCACCTTCCAGGTCAGCATCCGTCAGGTAAACCGTTGCCAGCCGCTTCTACGGTTTGAATAGGACTTAAGGAACAGATTGATGTGATCCTACCAGCTTAGCGGTGTTGGGGATGAATATGACCAACTCCACAGGTGAGAAGGGTAAAGATAAAGAGGCCTATGAAGAAATAACCGGTTCAGGAATGTAAGAAGTAGTACGGTGTAAGAAAGGGGCACTGTATCTAGGCGTGTTATAAATTCCACACATACCTGTGATGGTGGATGGCCTCGGTCTGGATGAAAATGATCTTCCCACGGGTTCCGTGAGGGTGAAAGGTCGAAGAAAAGGATTTTCCACAAGAAGTGTGTAGCCGGCTTCCACCACAAACTACGTTTCCTTCGCCAATGTATCGACTTTCACAATTTAGATAATATATCCGCAGAAATTGCGCTACGTTCTCTTCCAACCACGTGGACCAGAGAATCTATTCTATCTGAGGTTAAGATTTTAAATGCCTTCAGTCTCGTTTCTCACACGGAACTGTTGGTACCTGGGGGGGATCGATTGTCTCAAGACACGGAAGGGGAATGAGAAGGCCATCATGAATGATACTGGAGATGGAAGCAAATAATAGAGAAGTGTTCTTTCTCTTGAGAAGAAGAAGAATATGGAGCTGTGAAATAATTGGATATCTTCATAGAGGTCGC
Source organism: Crioceris asparagi (assembly GCA_958507055.1). Classification (NCBI taxonomy): domain Eukaryota; kingdom Metazoa; phylum Arthropoda; class Insecta; order Coleoptera; family Chrysomelidae; genus Crioceris; species Crioceris asparagi. The sequence continues at coordinate 16,466 of CAUEHI010000653.1, forward strand.
TGACTGGAAGGTAAGATCAGGGTGTTTTGCTGAATTTATTGAACTAATTATTTCCCTTTGTTCTAGGAGGCCCCTATTTCTTGGGTCTGAAGAACTTGATGTGAGATATATTCATATCGTGTGCTTATTTACAGTGCTTAAAATAAATATTATGTTCCTATCTAAGTCTTATTTCGAGCTTAACATTAAATAAATTAATACCTATATAAAAAAACAAAATGCGGTAAACAAAAGGAATATGAACGGTAACAGTGGATATTCATTTCGGTTTTTCTCGGTTTGTGTTGGATGAATTTTATTGAATTTTTTTTTAATTGTTCTTTGAGGTAGGGAGCAGATGACCATTCGGTTTTGAATTCTTCATCCCTTACCATTTTTTAAATATAAAGGGTTGAAAAAAATGCAATTATTTTTTTTTGAGAGAACGAAAAGAGATATCGAATAAATTCAAAAGCTTAAAGATAGCCTCAACGATGGGATTAAACATAAAAATCGTCGGCTGCGCGAATCCCATAGGAACCGCCACGTTCTGGAATAACTGGGAGGAGGTAAATTTTCGGTGCGAAAAACATGCTCAAACGGGACATTCAATCAATCTATGAAGCCATGAAAATATCTCAGAATTTTTTAATCCATTACAAAGCTGACAAAATCTGTCGTGGTATAAGCTAGGTTTTTTCTCAAATATCGCTTTAATAAGGGCGCTACGAGCGTTTAAATTTGAGGGATGAAATTTCTGAATTTTATCACAAGTTTCAATCAAGAAAAAACGTTCGAATTTGAAATTTTATATCTCGGCTATGGTAGGTCCTAGAGCGTTGATTTTTTTTTCAAAACATTATTTGGACATTTCTTAAACTTTCATCCACTCATACTATGGCTCTATCTCTAATATTTCGGGTAGCTCATCACTGGTCGAAAATAAGCTTGCTTCCTGCACACTTCTACAATAACAGAAATTGAGCAAAAACTTAAAATCGGAAAATAAGATTATTTCTGATATCTAGCTCTTAACTTGGTCTAAAATGTCTATTTTCAGAATTTTATTACTAAATAAGTTATAATATCTCCAATTCACACATAAAAGTGCAGAAATTGAACAAAAACTTAAAATCGGAAAATAAGATTATTTCATATTTTTAGCTCATAACTTGGTCTAAAATGTCTGTTTTCGACATTTTATGACTAAATAAGTTATAAAATGTCAGATCCTCACATAAAAGTGCAGAAATTGAACAAAAACTTGAAATCGGAAAATAAGATTATTTCATATTTTTAGCTCATAAACTTGGTCTAATATGTCTGTTTTCAACATTTTATGACTAAATAATAAATAAAATGTCCAAACCACACATAAAGGTGCAGAAATTGAGCAAAAACTTAAAATCGGAAAATAAGATTATTTCTAATATTTAGCTATTAACTTGGTCTAAAATGTCTATTTTCAGAATTTTATGACTAAATGAGTTATAATATGTCCAAATCACACATAAAGGTGCAGAAATTGAACAAAAACTTAAAATCGGAAAATAAGATTATTTCATATTTTTAGCTCATAACTTGGTCTAAATTGTCTGTTTTCGACATTTTATGACTTAATAAGTTATAATATGTCCAATCCACACATAAAAGTGCAGAAATTGAGCAAAAACTTAAAATCGGAAAATAAGATTATTTCATATTTTTATAGGTTTAGAATTCTTCATCCCTTACCATTTTTTAAATATAAAAGGTTGAAAAAAAATGCAATTATTTTTTTTGAGAGAACGAAAAGAGATATCGAAAAAATTCAAAAGCTTAAAGATAGCCTCAACGATGGGATTAAACATAAAAAATCGTGGACTGCGCGAATCTCACAGGAACCGCCACGTTCTGGAATAACTGGGAGGAGGTAAATTTTCGGTGCGAAATACATGCTCAAACGGGACATTCAATCAATCTATGAAGCCATGAAAATATCTCAGAATGTTTTAATCCATTACAAAGCTGACAAAATCTGTCGTGGTATAAGCTAGGTTTTTTCTCAAATATCCCTTTAATAAGGGCGCTACGAGCGTTTAAAGTTGAGGGATGAAATTTCTGAATTTTATCACAAGTTTCAATCAAGTAAAAACGTTCGAATTTGAAATTTTATATCTCGGTTATGGTAGGTCCTAGAGGGTTGATTTTTTTTTTCAAAACATTATTTGGACATTTCTTAAACTTTCATACACTCATACTATGGCTCTATCTCTAATATTTCGGGTAGCTCATCACTGGTCGAAAATAAGCTTGCTTCCTGCACACTTCTACAATAACAGAAATTGAGCAAAAACTTAAAATCGGAAAATATTATTTCTAATATCTAGCTCTTAACTTGGTCTAAAATGTCTATTTTCAGAATTTTATGAGTAAAAAAGTTATAATAAGTCCAATTCACACATAAAAGTGCAGAAATTGAGCAAAATCTTAAAATCGGAAAATAAGATTATTTCTAATATTTAGCTCTTAACTTGGTCTAAGATGTGAATTTTCAGGATGTTATGACTAAATAAGTTATAATATGTCCAATTCACACATCAAAGTGTAGAAATTGAACAAAAACTTAAAATCGGAAAATAAGATTATTTCATATTTTTTTAGCTCATAACTTGGTCTAAAATGTCTGTTTTCGACATTTTATGACTAAATAAGTTATAATATGTCCAATCCACACATAAATGTGCAGAAATTGAGCAAAAACTTAAAATCGTAAAATAAGATTATTTCTAATATTTATCTCTTAACTTGGTCTAAAATGTCTATTTTCAGAATTTTATGACTAAATAAGATATAATATGTCCAAATCACACATAAAAGTGTAGAAATTGAACAAAAACTTAAAATCGGAAAATAAGATTATTTCATATTTTTAGCTCATAACTTGGTCTAAAATGTCGGTTTTCGACATTTTATGACTAAATAAGTTATAATATGTCTGATCCTCACATAAATGTGCAGAAATTGAACAAAAACTTGAAATCGGAAAATAAGATTATTTCATATTTTTAGCTCATAACTTGGTCTAAAATGTCTGTTTTCGACATTTTATGACTAAATAAGTTATAATATGTCCAAATCACACATAAAAGTGCAGAAATTGAACAAAAACTTAAAATCGGAAAATAAGATTATTTCATATTTTTAGCTCATAAACTTGGTCTAATATGTCTGTTTTCAACATTTTATGACTAAACAATTAATAAAATGTCCAAACCAGACATAAAGGTGCAGAAATTGAGCAAAAACTTAAAATCGGAAAATAAGATTATTTCTAATATTTAGCTATTAACTTGGTCTAAGATGTCTATTTTCAGAATTTTATGACTAAATAAGTTATAATATGTCCAAATCACACATAAAGGTGCAGAAATTGAACAAAAACTTAAAATCGGAAAATAAGATTATTTCATATTTTTAGCTCATAACTTGGTCTAAAATGTCTGTTTTCGACATTTTATGACTAAATAAGTTATAATATGTCTGATCCTCACATAAATGTGCAGAAATTGAGCAAAAACTTAAAATCGGAAAATAAGATTATTTCTAATATTTTAACTTGGTCTAAAATGTCTATTTTCAGAATTTTATGACTAAATAAGTTATAATATGTCCAAATCACACATAAAGGTGCAGAAATTGAACAAAAACTTAAAATCCAAAAATAAGACTATTTCATATTTTTAGCTCATAACTTGGTCTAAAATGTCTGTTTTCCACATTTTATGACTAAATAAGTTATAATATGTCTGATCCTCACATAAAAGTGCAGAAATTGAACAAAAACTTGAAATCGGAAAATAAGATTATTTCTAATTTTTATCTCATAACTAGGTCTAAAATGTCTATTTTCAGAGTTTTATCAGTAAATAAGTTATATGTCCTAACCACACATAAAAGTGCAGAAATTGAGCAAAAACTTAAAATCGGAAAATAAGATTTTTTCTAATATTTAGCTCTTAACTTGGTCTAAAATGTCTATTTTCAGAATTTTATGACTTAATAAGTTATAATATGTCCAATTCAAACATAAAAGTGCAGAAATTGAACAAAAACTTAAAATCGGAAAATAAGATTATTTCATATTTTTAGCTCATAACTTGGTCTAAAATGTCTGTTTTCGACATTTTATGACTAAATAAGTTATAACATGTCCAAATCACACATAAAAGTGCAGAAATTGAACAAAAACATAAAATCGGAAAATAAGATTATTTCATATTTTTAGCTCATAATTGGTCCAAAATGTCTGTTTTCGACATTTTATGACTAAATAAGTTATAATATGTCTGATCCTCACATAAATGTGCAGAAATTGAGCAAAAACTTAAAATCGGAAAATAAGATTATTTCTAATATTTTAACTTGGTCTAAAATGTCTATTTTCAGAATTTTATGACTAAATAAGTTATAATATGTCCAAATCACACATAAAAGTGCAGAAATTGAACAAAAACTTAAAATCGGAAAATAAGATTATTTCATATTTTTAGCTCATAACTTGGTCTAAAATGTCTGTTTTCGACATTTTATGACTTAATAAGTTCTAATATGTCCAATCCACACATAAAAGTGCAGAAATTGAGCAAAAACTTAAAATCGGAAAATAAGATTATTTCATATTTTTAGTTCATAACTTGGTCTAATATGTCTGTTTTCAACATTTTATGACTAAATAATATATAATATGTCCTAACCACACATAAAAGTGCAGAAATTGAGCAAAAACTTAAAATCGGAAAAAAGATTATTTCTAATATTTAGCTCTTAACTTGGTCTAAAATGTCTATTTTCAGAATTTTATGACTAAATAAGTTATAATATGTCCAATTCACACATAAAAGTGCAGAAATTGAACAAAAACATAAAATCGGAAAATAAGATTATTTCATATTTTTAGCTCATAATTGGTCCAAAATGTCTGTTTTCGACATTTTATGACTAAATAAGTTATAATATGTCTAATCCTCACATAAAAGTGCAGAAATTGAACAAAAACTTGAAATCGGAAAATAAGATTTTTTCTAATTTTTAGCTCATAACTCGGTCTAAAATGTCTATTTTCAGAATTTTATCACTAAATAAGTTATAATATGTCCAATTCATACTAAAAGCATAAGGAAATTAAGGAGGTGGATATTCATTTCGGTTTTTCTCGGTTTGTGTTGGATGAATTTTATTGAATTTTTTTTTAATTGTTCTTTGAGGTAGGGAGCAGATGACCATTCGGTTTTGAATTCTTCATCACTTACCATTTTTTAAATATAAAGGGTTGAAAAAAATGCAATTATTTTTTTTTGAGAGAACGAAAAGAGATATCGAATAAATTCAAAAGCTTAAATATAGCCTCAACGATGGGATTAATCATAAAAAATCGTCGGCTGCGCGAATCCCATAGGAACCGCCACGTTCTGGAATAACTGGGAGGAGGTAAATTTTCGGTGCGAAAAACATGCTCAAACGGGACATTCAATCAATCTATGAAGCCATGAAAATATCTCAGAATTTTTTAATCCATTACAAAGCTGACAAAATCTGTCGTGGTATAAGCTAGGTTTTTTCTCAAATATCGCTTTAATAAGGGCGCTACGAGCGTTTAAATTTGAGGGATGAAATTTCTGAATTTTATCACAAGTTTCAATCAAGAAAAAACGTTCGAATTTGAAATTTTATATCTCGGCTATGGTAGGTCCTAGAGGGTTGATTTTTTTTTCAAAACATTATTTGGACATTTCTTAAACTTTCATCCACTCATACTATGGCTCTATCTCTAATATTTCGGGTAGCTCATCACTGGTCGAAAATAAGCTTGCTTCCTGCACACTTCTACAATAACAGAAATTGAGCAAAAACTTAAAATCGGAAAATAAGATTATTTCTAATATCTAGCTCTTAACTTGGTCTAAAATGTCTATTTTCAGAATTTTATTACTAAATAAGTTATAATATCTCCAATTCACACATAAAAGTGCAGAAATTGAACAAAAACTTAAAATCGGAAAATAAGATTATTTCATATTTTTAGCTCATAACTTGGTCTAAAATGTCTGTTTTCGACATTTTATGACTAAATAAGTTATAAAATGTCAGATCCTCACATAAAAGTGCAGAAATTGAACAAAAACTTGAAATCGGAAAATAAGATTATTTCATATTTTTAGCTCATAAACTTGGTCTAATATGTCTGATTTCAACATTTTATGACTAAATAATAAATAAAATGTCCAAACCACACATAAAGGTGCAGAAATTGAGCAAAAACTTAAAATCGGAAAATAAGATTATTTCTAATATTTAGCTATTAACTTGGTCTAAAATGTCTATTTTCAGAATTTTATGACTAAATGAGTTATAATATGTCCAAATCACACATAAAGGTGCAGAAATTGAACAAAAACTTAAAATCGTAAAATAAGACTATTTCATATTTTTAGCTCATAACTTGGTCTAAAATGTCTGTTTTCGACATTTTATGACTTAATAAGTTATAATATGTCCAATTCACACATAAAAGTGCAGAGATTGATCAAAAACTTAAAATCGGAAAATAAGATTATTTCATATTTTTAGCTCATAACTTGGTCTAAAATGTCTGTTTTCGACATTTTATGACTAAATAAGTTATAATATGTCCAATTCACACATAAAAGTGCAGAAATTGAACAAAAATATAAAATCGGAAAATAAGATTATTTCATATTTTTAGCTCATAACTTGGTCTAAAATGTCTGTTTTCGACATTTTATGACTTAATAAGTTATAATATGTCCAATCCACACATAAAAGTGCAGAAATTGAGCAAAAAGTTAAAATCGGAAAATAAGATTATTTCATATTTTTAGTTCATAACTTGGTCTAATATGTCTGTTTTCAACATTTTATGACTAAATAATATATAATATGTCCTAACCACACATAAAAGTGCAGAAATTGAGCAAAAACTTAAAATCGGAAAAAAAGATTATTTCTAATATTTAGCTCTTAACTTGGTCTAAAATGTCTATTTTCAGAATTTTATGACTAAATAAGTTATAATATATCCAAATCACACATAAAGGTACAGAAATTGAACAAAAACTTAAAATCGAAAAATAAGACTATTTCATATTTTTAGCTCATAACTTGGTCTAAAATGTCTGTTTTCAGCATTTCATGACTAAATAAATTATAATAAGTCCAATTCACACATAAATGTGCAAAAGTTGAGCAAAAACTTAAAATCGGAAAATAAGATTTTTCCTAATATTTAGAATTTTATGACTAAATAAGTTATAATATGTCCAATTCACACATAAAAATGCAGAAATTGAACAAAAACTTCAAATCGGAAAATATGATTATTTCATATTTTTAGTTCATAACTTGGTCTAATATGTTTGTTTTCAACATTTTATGACTAAATAATATATAATGTGTCCTAACCACACATAAAAGTGCAGAAATTGAACAAAAACTTAAAATCGGAGAAAAAGATTATTTATAATTTTTAGCTCTTTACTTGGTCTAAAATGTCTGTTTTCACCATTCCATGACTAAAAAAGTTATAATAAGTCCAATTCACACATAAAATTGCAGAAATTGAGCAAAAACTTAAAATCGGAAAATAAGATTATTTCTAATATTTAGCTCTTAACTTGGTCTAAGATGTCTATTTTCAGAATTTTATGACTAAATAAGTTATAATATGTCCAATTCACACATCAAAGTGCAGAAATTGAACAAAAACTTAAAATCGGAAAATAAGATTATTTCATATTTTTTTAGCTCATAACTTGGTCTAAAATGTCTGTTTTCGACATTTTATGACTAAATAAGTTATAATATGTCCAAACCAGATTATTATATTATAAGATTATTTCTTATTTTTAGCTCATAAACTTGGTCTAATATGTCTGTTTTCAACATTTTATGACTAAATAATAAATAAAATGTCCAAACCACACGTAAAAGTGCAGAAATTGAGCAAAAACTTAAAATCGGAAAACAAGATTATTTCTAATATTTAGCTATTAACTTGGTCTAAAATGTCTATTTTCAGAATTTTATGACTAAATGAGTTATAATATGTCCAAATCACACATAAAGGTGCAGAAATTGAACAAAAACTTAAAATCGGAAAATAAGACTATTTCATATTTTTAGCTCATAACTTGGTCTAAAATGTCTGTTTTCGACATTTTATGACTTAATAAGTTATAATATGTCCAATTCAATTGCATTTTTTTTCAACCCTTTATATTTAAAAAATGGTAAGGGATGAAGAATTCTAAACCGAATGGTCACCTGCTCCCTACCTCAAAGAACAATTAAAAAAAAATTCAAAAAAATTCATTCAACACAAACCGAGAAAAACCGAAATGAATATCCACCTCCTTAATTTCCTTATGCTTTTAGTATGAATTGGACATATTATAACTTATTTAGTGATAAAACACTGAAAATAGACATTTTATACCGAGTTATGAGCTAAAAATTAGAAAAAATCTTATTTTCCGATTTCAAGTTTTTATTCAATTTCTGCACTTTTATGTGAGGATTAGACATATTATAACTTATTTAGTCATAAAATGTTGAAAACAGTTATTTTAGACCAAGTTATGAGCTAAAAGTATGAAATAATCTTATTTTCCGATTTAAAGTTTTTTTTTCAATTTCTGCACTTTTATGTGTGAATTGGACATATTATAACTTTTTTAGTGATAAAACTCTGAAAATAGACATTTTAGACCGAGTTATGAGCTAAAAATTAGAAATAATCTTATTTTCCGATTTCAACTTTTTGTTCAATTTCTGCACTTTTATGTGAGGATTAGACATATAATAACTTATTTAGTCATAAAATTCTGAAAATAGACATTTTAGACCAAGTTAAGAGCTAAATATTAGAAATAATCTTTTTTCCGATTTTAAGTTTTTGCTCAATTTCTGCACTTTAATGTGTGAATTGGACTTGTTATAACTTATTTAGTCATGAAATGCTGAAAACAGACATTTTAGACCAAGTAAAGAGCTAAAAATTATAAATAATCTTATTTTCCGATTTTAAGTTTTTGCTCAATTTCTGCACTTTTATGTGAGGATTAGACATATTATAACTAATTTAGTCATAAAATGTCGAAAACAGACATTTTTGACCAAGTTATGAGCTAAAAATATGAAATAATCTTATTTTCCGATTTTAAGTTTTTGTTCAATTTCTGCACTTTTATGTGTGGTTTGGACATTTTATTTATTATTTAGTCATAAAATGTTGAAAACAGACATATTAGACCAAGTTATGAGCTAAAAGTATGAAATAATCTTATTTTCCGATTTAAAGTTTTGTTTTCAATTTCTGCACTTTTATGTGAGAATTGGACATATTATAACTTTTTTAGTGATAAAACTCTGAAAATAGACATTTTAGACCGAGTTATGAGCTAAAAATTAGAAATAATCTTATTTTCCGATTTCAACTTTTTGTTCAATTTCTGCACTTTTATGTGAGGATTAGACATATAACAACTTATTTAGTCATAAAATTCTGAAAATAGACATTTTAGACCAAGTTAAGAGCTAAATATTAGAAATAATCTTTTTTCCGATTTTAAGTTTTTGCTCAATTTCTGCACTTTAATGTGTGAATTGGACTTGTTATAACTTATTTAGTCATGAAATGCTGAAAACAGACATTTTAGACCAAGTAAAGAGCTAAAAATTATAAATAATCTTATTTTCCGATTTTAAGTTTTTGCTCAATTTCTGCACTTTTATGTGTGAATTGGTCATATTATAACTTAATTAGTGATAAAACTCTGAAAATAGACATTTTAGACCGAGTTATGAGCTAAAAATTAGAAATAATCTTATTTTCCGATTTGAAGTTTTTGTTCAATTTCTGCACTTTTATGTGAGGATTAGACATATTATAACTAATTTAGTCATAAAATGTCGAAAACAGACATTTTTGACCAAGTTATGAGCTAAAAATATGAAATAATCTTATTTTCCGATTTTAAGTTTTTGTTCAATTTCTGCACTTTTATGTGTGGTTTGGACATTTTATTTATTATTTAGTCATAAAATGTTGAAAACAGACATATTAGACCAAGTTATGACCTAAAAGTATGAAATAATCTTATTTCCCGATTTAAAGTTTTTTTCAATTTCTGCACTTTTATGTGTGAATTGGACATATTATAACTTAATTAGTGATAAAACTCTGAAAATAGACATTTTAGACCGAGTTATGAGCTAAAAATTAGAAATAATCTTATTTTCCGATTTTAAGTTTTTGTTCACTTTCTGCACTTTTATGTGTGAATTGGACATATTATAACTTATTTAGTCATAAAATTCTGAAAATAGACATTTTAGACCAAGTTAATAGCTAAATATTAGAAATAATCTCATTTTCCGATTTTAAGTTTTTGCTCAATTTCTGCACTTTTATGTGTGGTTTGGACATTTTATTTATTATTTAGTCATAAAATGTTGAAAACAGACATATTAGACCAAGTTTATGAGCTAAAAATATGAAATAATCTTATTTTCCGATTTTAAGTTTTTGTTCAATTTCTGTACTTTTATGTGTGAATTGGACATATTATAACTTATTTAGTCATAAAATTCTGAAAATAGACATTTTAGACCAAGTTAATAGCTACATATTGGAAATAATCTTATTTTCCGATTTTAAGTTTTTGCTCAATTTCTGCACTTTTATGTGTGGTTTGGACATTTTATTTATTATTTAGTCATAAAATGTTGAAAACAGACATATTAGACCAAGTTTATGAGCTAAAAATATGAAATAATCTTATTTTCCGATTTTAATTTTTTCTCAATTTCTGCACTTTTATGTGTGAATTGGACTTATTATAACTTTTTTAGTCATAAAATTCTGAAAATAGATATTTTAGACCAAGTTAAGAGCTAGATATTAGAAATAATCTTATTTTCTGATTTTAAGTTTTTGCTCAATTACGGTTATTGTAGAAGTGTGCAGGAAGCAAGCTTATTTTCGACCAGTGATGAGCTACCCGAAATATTAGAGATAGAGCCATAGTATGAGTGCATGAAAGTTTAAGAAATGTCCAAATAATGTTTTGAAAAAATAATCAACCCTCTAGGACCTACCATAACCGAGATATAAAATTTCAAATTCGAACGTTTTTACTTGATTAAAACTTGTGATAAAATTCAGAAATTTCATCCCTCAACTTTAAACGCTCGTAGCGCCCTTATTAAAGGGATATTTGAGAAAAAACCTAGCTTATACCACGACAGATTTTGTCAGCTTTGTAATGGATTAAAAAATTCTGAGATATTTTCATGGCTTCATAGATTGATTGAATGTCCCGTTTGAGCATGTTTTTCGCACCGAAAATTTACCTCCTCCCAGTTATTCCAGAACGTGGCGGTTCCTATGGGATTCGCGCAGCCGACGATTTTCTATGTTTAATCCAATCGTTGAGGCTATCTTTAAGCTTTTGAATTTTTTCGATATCTCTTTTCGTTCTCTCAAAAAAAAAGTAATTGCATTTTTGTCAACCCTTTATATTTAAAGAATGGTAAGGGATGAAGAATTCTAAACCGAATGGTCACCTGCTCCCTACCTCAAAGAACAATTAAAAAAAATTCAAAAAAATTCATTCAACACAAACCGAGAAAAACCGAAATGAATATCCACCTCCTTAATTTCCTTATGCTTTTAGTATGAATTGGACATATTATAACTTATTTAGTGATAAAACACTGAAAATAGACATTTTATACCGAGTTATGAGCTAAAAATTAGAAAAAATCTTATTTTCCGATTTCAAGTTTTTGTTCAATTTCTGCACTTTTATGTGAGGATTAGACATATTATAACTTATTTAGTCATAAAATGTTGAAAACAGTTATTTTAGACCAAGTTATGAGCTAAAAGTATGAAATAATCTTATTTTCCGATTTAAATTTTTTTTTCAATTTCTGCACTTTTATGTGTGAATTGGACATATTATAACTTTTTTAGTGATAAAACTCTGAAAATAGACATTTTAGACCGAGTTATGAGCTAAAAATTAGAAATAATCTTATTTTCCGATTTCAACTTTTTGTTCAATTTCTGCACTTTTATGTGAGGATTAGACATATAATAACTTATTTAGTCATAAAATTCTGAAAATAGACATTTTAGACCAAGTTAAGAGCTAAATATTAGAAATAATCTTTTTTTCCGATTTTAAGTTTTTGCTCAATTTCTGCACTTTAATGTGTGAATTGGACTTGTTATAACTTATTTAGTCATGAAATGCTGAAAACAGACATTTTAGACCAAGTAAAGAGCTAAAAATTATAAATAATCTTATTTTCCGATTTTAAGTTTTTGCTCAATTTCTGCACTTTTATGTGTGAATTGGTCATATTATAACTTAATTAGTGATAAAACTCTGAAAATAGACATTTTAGACCGAGTTATGAGCTAAAAATTAGAAATAATCTTATTTTCCGATTTGAAGTTTTTGTTCAATTTCTGCACTTTTATGTGAGGATTAGACATATTATAACTAATTTAGTCATAAAATGTCGAAAACAGACATTTTTGACCAAGTTATGAGCTAAAAATATGAAATAATCTTATTTTCCGATTTTAAGTTTTTGTTCAATTTCTGCACTTTTATGTGTGGTTTGGACATTTTATTTATTATTTAGTCATAAAATGTTGAAAACAGACATATTAGACCAAGTTATGAGCTAAAAGTATGAAATAATCTTATTTCCCGATTTAAAGTTTTTTTCAATTTCTGCACTTTTATGTGTGAATTGGACATATTATAACTTAATTAGTGATAAAACTCTGAAAATAGACATTTTAGACCGAGTTATGAGCTAAAAATTAGAAATAATCTTATTTTCCGATTTTAAGTTTTTGTTCACTTTCTGCACTTTTATGTGTGAATTGGACATATTATAACTTATTTAGTCATAAAATTCTGAAAATAGACATTTTAGACCAAGTTAATAGCTAAATATTAGAAATAATCTTATTTTCCGATTTTAAGTTTTTGCTCAATTTCTGCACTTTTATGTGTGGTTTCGACATTTTATTTATTATTTAGTCATAAAATGTTGAAAACAGACATATTAGACCAAGTTTATGAGCTAAAAATATGAAATAATCTTATTTTCCGATTTTAAGTTTTTGTTCAATTTCTGCACTTTTATGTGTGAATTGGACATATTATAACTTATTTATTCATAAAATTCTGAAAATAGACATTTTAGTCCAAGTTAATAGCTAAATATTAGAAATAATCTTATTTTCCGATTTTAAGTTTTTGCTCAATTTCTGCACTTTTATGTGTGGTTTGGACATTTTATTTATTATTTAGTCATAAAATGTTGAAAACAGACATATTAGACCAAGTTTATGAGCTAAAAATATGAAATAATCTTATTTTCCGATTTTAAGCTTTTGCTCAATTTCTGCACTTTTATGTGTGAATTGGACTTATTATAACTTTTTTAGTCATAAAATTCTGAAAATAGATATTTTAGACCAAGTTAAGAGCTAGATATTAGAAAAAATCTTATTTTCCGATTTTAAGTTTTTGCTCAATAACGGTTATTGTAGAAGTGTGCAGGAAGCAAGCTTATTTTCGACCAGTGATGAGCTACCCGAAATATTAGAGATAGAGCCATAGTATGAGTGAATGAAAGTTTAAGAAATGTCCAAATAATGTTTTGAAAAAAAAAATCAACCCTCTAGGACCTACCATAACCGAGATATAAAATTTCAAATTCGAACGTTTTTACTTGATTGAAACTTGTGATAAAATTCAGAAATTTCATCCCTCAACTTTAAACGCTCGTAGCGCCCTTATTAAAGGGATATTTGAGAAAAAACTTAGCTTATACCACGACAGATTTTGTCAGCTTTGTAATGGATTAAAAAATTCTGAGATATTTTCATGGCTTCATAGATTGATTGAATGTCCCGTTTGAGCATGTTTTTCGCACCGAAAATTTACCTCCTCCCAGTTATTCCAGAACGTGGCGGTTCCTATGGGATTCGCGCAGCCGACGATTTTTTATGTTTAATCCAATCGCTGAGGCTATCTTTAAGCTTTTGAGTTTTTTCGATATCTCTTCTCGTTCTCTCAAAAAAAAATAATTGTATTTTTTTTCAACCCTTTATATTTAAAAAATGGTAAGGGATGAAGAATTCTAAACCGAATGGTCACCTGCTCCCTACCTCAAAGAACAATTAAAAAAAAATTCAAAAAAATTCATTCAACACAAACCGAGAAAAACCGAAATGAATATCCACCTCCTTAATTTCCTTATGCTTTTAGTATGAATTGGACATATTATAACTTATTTAGTGATAAAACACTGAAAATAGACATTTTATACCGAGTTATGAGCTAAAAATTAGAAAAAATCTTATTTTCCGATTTCAAGTTTTTGTTCAATTTCTGCACTTTTATGTGAGGATTAGACATATTATAACTTATTTAGTCATAAAATGTTGAAAACAGTTATTTTAGACCAAGTTATGAGCTAAAAGTATGAAATAATCTTATTTTCCGATTTAAAGTTTTTTTTTCAATTTCTGCACTTTTATGTGTGAATTGGACATATTATAACTTTTTTAGTGATAAAATTCTGAAAATAGACATTTTAGACCAAGTTAATAGCTAAATATTAGAAATAATCTTATTTTCCGATTTTAAGTTTTTGCTCAATTTCTGCACTTTTATGTGTGGTTTGGACATTTTATTTATTATTTAGTCATAAAATGTTGAAAACAGACATATTAGACCAAGTTTATGAGCTAAAAATATGAAATAATCTTATTTTCCGATTTTAAGTTTTTGTTCAATTTCTGCACTTTTATGTGTGAATTGGACTTATTATAACTTTTTTAGTCATAAAATTCTCAAAATAGATATTTTAGACCAAGTTAAGAGCTAGATATTAGAAATAATCTTATTTTCCGATTTTAAGTTTTTGCTCAATTACTGTTATTGTAGAAGTGTGCAGTAAGCAAGCTTATTTTCGACCAGTGATGAGCTACCCGAAATATTAGAGATAGAGCCATAGTATGAGTGAATGAAAGTTTAAGAAATGTCCAAATAATGTTTTGAAAAAAAAATCAACCCTCTAGGACCTACCATAACCGAGATATAAAATTTCAAATTCGAACGTTTTTACTTGATTGAAACTTGTGATAAAATTCAGAAATTTCATCCCTCAACTTTAAACGCTCGTAGCGCCCTTATTAAAGGGATATTTGAGAAAAAACCTAGCTTATACCACGACAGATTTTGTCAGCTTTGTAATGGATTAAAAAATTCTGAGATATTTTCATGGCTTCATAGATTGATTGAATGTCCCGTTTGAGCATGTTTTTCCCACCGAAAATTTCCCTCCTCCCAGTTATTCCAGAACGTGGCGGTTCCTATGGGATTCGCGCAGCCGACGATTTTTTATGTTTAATCCAATCGTTGAGGCTATCTTTAAGCTTTTGAATTTTTTCGATATCTCTTTTCGTTCTCTCAAAAAAAAATAATTGCATTTTTTTTCAACCCTTTATATTTAAAAAATGGTAAGGGGTGAAGAATTCTAAACCGAATGGTCACCTGCTCCCTACCTCAAAGAACAATTAAAAAAAAATTCAAAAAAATTCATTCAACACAAACCGAGAAAAACCGAAATGAATATCCACCTCCTTAATTTCCTTATGCTTTTAGTATGAATTGGACATATTATAACTTATTTAGTGATAAAACACTGAAAATAGACATTTTATACCTAGTTATGAGCTAAAAATTAGAAAAAATCTTATTTTCCGATTTCAAGTTTTTGTTCAATTTCTGCACTTTTATGTGAGGATTAGACATATTATAACTTATTTAGTCATAAAATGTTGAAAACAGTTATTTTAGACCAAGTTATGAGCTAAAAGTATGAAATAATCTTATTTTCCGATTAAAATTTTTTTTTTCAATTTCTGCATTTTTATGTGTGAATTGGACATATTATAACTTTTTTAGTGATAAAACTCTGAAAATAGACATTTTAGACCGAGATATGAGCTAAAAATTAGAAATAATCTTATTTTCCGATTTCAACTTTTTGTTCAATTTCTGCACTTTTATGTGAGGATTAGACATATAACAACTTATTTAGTCATAAAATTCTGAAAATAGACATTTTAGACCAAGTTAAGAGCTAAATATTAGAAATAATCTTTTTTCCGATTTTAAGTTTTTGCTCAATTTCTGCACTTTTATGTGTGAATTGGTCATATTATAACTTAATTAGTGATAAAACTCTGAAAATAGACATTTTAGACCGAGTTATGAGCTAAAAATTAGAAATAATCTTATTTTCCGATTTGAAGTTTTTGTTCAATTTCTGCACTTTTATGTGAGGATTAGACATATTATAACTAATTTAGTCATAAAATGTCGAAAACAGACATTTTTGACCAAGTTATGAGCTAAAAATATGAAATAATCTTATTTTCCGATTTTAAGTTTTTGTTCAATTTCTGCACTTTTATGTGTGGTTTGGACATTTTATTTATTATTTAGTCATAAAATGTTGAAAACAGACATATTAGACCAAGTTATAAGCTAAAAGTATGAAATAATCTTATTTCCCGATTTAAAGTTTTTTTCAATTTCTGCACTTTTATGTGTGAATTGGACATATTATAACTTAATTAGTGATAAAACTCTGAAAATAGATATTTTAGACCGAGTTATGAGCTAAAAATTAGAAATAATCTTATTTTCCGATTTTAAGTTTTTGTTCACTTTCTGCACTTTTATGTGTGAATTGGACATATTATAACTTATTTAGTCATAAAATTCTGAAAATAGACATTTTAGACCAAGTTAATAGCTAAATATTAGAAATAATCTTATTTTCCGATTTTAAGTTTTTGCTCAATTTCTGCACTTTTATGTGTGGTTTGGACATTTTATTTATTATTTAGTCATAAAATGTTGAAAACAGACATATTAGACCAAGTTTATGAGCTAAAAATATGAAATAATCTTATTTTCCGATTTTAAGTTTTTGTTCAATTTCTGTACTTTTATGTGTGAATTGGACATATTATAACTTATTTAGTCATAAAATTCTGAAAATAGACATTTTAGACCAAGTTAATAGCTAAATATTAGAAATAATCTTATTTTCCGATTTTAAGTTTTTGCTCAATTTCTGCACTTTTATGTGTGGTTTGGACATTTTATTTATTATTTAGTCATAAAATGTTGAAAACAGACATATTAGACCAAGTTTATGAGCTAAAAATATGAAATAATCTTATTTTCCGATTTTAAGTTTTTGCTCAATTTCTGCACTTTTATGTGTGAATTGGACTTATTATAACTTTTTTAGTCATAAAATTCTGAAAATAGATATTTTAGACCAAGTTAAGAGCTAGATATTAGAAATAATCTTATTTTCCGATTTTAAGTTTTTGCTCAATTACGGTTATTGTAGAAGTGTGCAGGAAGCAAGCTTATTTTCGACCAGTGATGAGCTACCCGAAATATTAGAGATAGAGCCATAGTATGAGTGCATGAAAGTTTAAGAAATGTCCAAATAATGTTTTGAAAAAATAATCAACCCTCTAGGACCTACCATAACCGAGATATAAAATTTCAAATTCGAACGTTTTTACTTGATTGAAACTTGTGATAAAATTCAGAAATTTCATCCCTCAACTTTAAACGCTCGTAGCGCCCTTATTAAAGGGATATTTGAGAAAAAACCTAGCTTATACCACGACAGATTTTGTCAGCTTTGTAATGGATTAAAAAATTCTGAGATATTTTCATGGCTCCATAGATTGATTGAATGTCCCGTTTGAGCATGTTTTTCGCACCGAAAATTTACCTCCTCCC
This sequence comes from Crioceris asparagi, assembly GCA_958507055.1. Classification (NCBI taxonomy): domain Eukaryota; kingdom Metazoa; phylum Arthropoda; class Insecta; order Coleoptera; family Chrysomelidae; genus Crioceris; species Crioceris asparagi. Next base: position 34,378 of record CAUEHI010000653.1, read on the forward strand.
AGTTATTCCAGAACGTGGCGGTTCCTATGGGATTCGCGCAGTCGACGATTTTTTATGATTAATCCCATCGTTGAGGCTATCTTTAAGCTTTTGAATTTTTTCGACCGAGATATGAGCTAAAAATTAGAAATAATCTTATTTTCCGATTTCAACTTTTTGTTCAATTTCTGCACTTTTATGTGAGGATTAGACATATAACAACTTATTTAGTCATAAAATTCTGAAAATAGACATTTTAGACCAAGTTAAGAGCTAAATATTAGAAATAATCTTTTTTCCGATTTTAAGTTTTTGCTCAATTTCTGCACTTTAATGTGTGATTTGGACTTGTTATAACTTATTTAGTCATGAAATGCTGAAAACAGACATTTTAGACCAAGTAAAGAGCTAAAAATTATAAATAATCTTATTTTCCGATTTTAAGTTTTTGCTCAATTTCTGCACTTTTATGTGTGAATTGGTCATATTATAACTTAATTAGTGATAAAACTCTGAAAATAGACATTTTAGACCGAGTTATGAGCTAAAAATTAGAAATAATCTTATTTTCCGATTTGAAGTTTTTGTTCAATTTCTGCACTTTTATGTGAGGATTAGACATATTATAACTAATTTAGTCATAAAATGTCGAAAACAGACATTTTTGACCAAGTTATAAATTTTTTTTCAATTTCTGCACTTTTATGTGTGAATTGGACATATTATAACTTTTTTAGTGATAAAACTCTGAAAATAGACATTTTAGACCGAGTTATGAGCTAAAAATTAGAAATAATCTTATTTTCCGATTTCAACTTTTTGTTCAATTTCTGCACTTTTATGTGAGGATTAGACATATAATAACTTATTTAGTCATAAAATTCTGAAAATAGACATTTTAGACCAAGTTAAGAGCTAAATATTAGAAATAATCTTTTTTTCCGATTTTAAGTTTTTGCTCAATTTCTGCACTTTAATGTGTGAATTGGACTTGTTATAACTTATTTAGTCATGAAATGCTGAAAACAGACATTTTAGACCAAGTAAAGAGCTAAAAATTATAAATAATCTTATTTTCCGATTTTAAGTTTTTGCTCAATTTCTGCACTTTTATGTGTGAATTGGTCATATTATAACTTAATTAGTGATAAAACTCTGAAAATAGACATTTTAGACCGAGTTATGAGCTAAAAATTAGAAATAATCTTATTTTCAGATTTGAAGTTTTTTGTTCAATTTCTGCACTTTTATGTGAGGATTAGACATATTATAACTAATTTAGTCATAAAATGTCGAAAACAGACATTTTTGACCAAGTTATGAGCTAAAAATATGAAATAATCTTATTTTCCGATTTTAAGTTTTTGTTCAATTTCTGCACTTTTATGTGTGGGTTTGGACATTTTATTTATTATTTAGGTCATAAAATGTTGAAAACAGACATATTAGACCAAGTTATGAGCTAAAAGTATGAAATAATCTTATTTCCCGATTTAAAGTTTTTTTCAATTTCTGCACTTTTATGTGTGAATTGGACATATTATAACTTAATTAGTGATAAAACTCTGAAAATAGACATTTTAGACCGAGTTATGAGCTAAAAATTAGAAATAATCTTATTTTCCGATTTTAAGTTTTTGTTCACTTTCTGCACTTTTATGTGTGAATTGGACATATTATAACTTATTTAGTCATAAAATTCTGAAATAGACATTTTAGACCAAGTTAATAGCTAAATATTAGAAATAATCTTATTTTCCGATTTTAAGTTTTTGCTCAATTTCTGCACTTTTATGTGTGGTTTGGACATTTTATTTATTATTTAGTCATAAAATGTTGAAAACAGACATATTAGACCAAGTTTATGAGCTAAAAATATGAAATAATCTTATTTTCCGATTTTAAGTTTTTGTTCAATATCTGTACTTTTATGTGTGAATTGGACATATTATAACTTATTTAGTCATAAAATTCTGAAAATAGACATTTTAGACCAAGTTAATAGCCAAATATTAGAAATAATCTTATTTTCCGATTTTAAGTTTTTGCTCAATTTCTGCACTTTTATGTGTGGTTTGGACATTTTATTTATTATTTAGTCATAAAATGTTGAAAACAGACATATTAGACCAAGTTTATGAGCTAAAAATATGAAATAATCTTATTTTCCGATTTTAAGTTTTTGCTCAATTTCTGCACTTTTATGTGTGAATTGGACTTATTATAACTTTTTTAGTCATAAAATTCCGAAAATAGATATTTTAGACCAAGTTAAGAGCTAGATATTAGAAATAATCTTATTTTCCGATTTTAAGTTTTTGCTCAATTACGGTTATTGTAGAAGTGTGCAGGAAGCAAGCTTATTTTCGACCAGTGATGAGCTACCCGAAATATTAGAGTCTAAATGTCTGTTTTCAACATTTTATGACTAAATAAGCTATAATATGTCTAATCCACACATAAAAGTGAATAAATTGAACAAAAACTTGAAATCTGAAAACAAGATTATTTCTAATTTTTAGCTCTTAACTTGGTCTAAAATATCTGTTTTTAATATTTTATGACTAAATAAGCTATAATATGTCTAATCCACACATAAAAGTGAATAAATTGAACAAAAACTTGAAATCTGAAAACAAGATTATTTCTGATTTTTAGCTCTTAACTTGGTCTAAAATATCTGTTTTCAACATTTTATGACTAAATAAGCTATAATATGTCTAATCCACACATAAAAGTGAATAAATTGAACAAAAACATTAAATCGGAAAACAAGATTATTTCTAATTTTTAGCTCTTAACTTGGTCTAAAATATCTGTTTTCAACATTTTATGACTAAATAAGCTATAATATGTCTAATCCACACATAAAAGTGAATAAATTGAACAAAAACTTGAAATCTGAAAACAAGATTATTTCTAATTTTTAGCTCTTAACTTGGTCTAAAATATCTGTTTTCAACATTTTATGACTAAATAAGCTATAATATGTCTAATCCACACATAAAAGCGAATAAATTGAACAAAAACTTGAAATCTGAAAACAAGATTATTTCTAATTTTTAGCTCTTAACATGGTCTAAAATATCTGTTTTCAACATTTTATGACTAAATAAGCTATAATATGTCTAATCCACACATAAAAGTGAATAAATTGAACAAAAACTTGAAATCTGAAAACAAGATTAAAAATATCTGTTTTCAACATTTTATGACTAAATAATCTATAATATGTCTAATCCACACATAAAAGTGCAGAAATTGAATAGAAACTTGAAATCGGAAAACAAGATTATTTCTAATTTTTAGCTCTTAACTTGGTCTAAAATATCTGTTTTCAACATTTTATGACTAAATAAGCTATAATATGTCTAATCCACACATAAAAGTGCAGAAATTGAAAAAAAACTTTAAATCGGAAAACAAGATTATTTCTAATTTTTAGCTCTTAACATGGTCTAAAATATCTGTTTCCAACAATTTATGACTAAATAAGCTATAATATGTCTAATCCACACATAAAAGTGCAGAAATTGAAAAAAAACTTTAAATCGGAAAACAAGATTATTTCTAATTCTTAGCTCTTAACTTGGTCTAAAATATCTGTTTTCAACATTTTATGACTTAATAAGCTATAATATGTCTAATCCACACATAAAAGTGCAGAAATTGAAAAAAAACTTTAAATCGGAAAACAAGATTATTCTAATTTTTAGCTCTTAACTTGGTCTAAAATATCTGTTTTCAACATTTTATGACTAAATAAGCTATAATATGTCTAATCCACACATAAAAGTGCAGAATTGAAAAAAAAACTTTAAATCGGAAAACAAGATTATTTCTAATTTTTAGCTCTTAACTTGGTCTAAAATATCTGTTTTCAACATTTTATGACTAAATAAGCTATAATATGTCTAATCCACACATAAAAGTGCAGAAATTGAAAAGAAACTTGAAATCGGAAAACAAGATTATTTCTAATTTTTAGCTCTTAACTTGGTCTCAAATATCTGTTTTCAACATTTTATGACTAAATAAGCTACAATATGTCTAATCCACACATAAAAGTGCAGAAATTGAAAAAAAACTTTAAATCGGAAAACAAGATTATTTCTAATTTTTAGCTCTTAACTTGGTCTAAAATATCTGTTTTCAACATTTTATGACTAAATAAGCTATAATATGTCTAATCCACACATAAAAGTGCAGAAATTGAAAAAAAACTTTAAATCGGAAAACAAGAATAATTCTAATTTTTAGCTCTTAACTTGGTCTAAAATATCTGTTTTCAACATTTTATGACTAAATAAGCTATAATATGTCTAATCCACACATAAAAGTGCAGAAATTGAAAAGAAACTTGAAATCGGAAAACAAGATTATTTCTAATTTTTAGCTCTTAACTTGGTCTAAAATATCTGTTTTCAACATTTTATGACTAAATAAGCTATAATTTGTCTAATCCACACATAAAAGTGCAGAAATTGAAAAAAAACTTTAAATCGGAAAACAAGATTATTTCTAATTTTTAGCTCTTAACTTGGTCTAAAATATCTGTTTCCAACATTTTATGACTAAATAAGCTATAATATGTCTAATCCACACATAAAAGTGCAGAAATGAAAAAAAACTTTAAATCGGAAAACAAGATTATTCTAATTCTTAGCTATTAACTTGGTCTAAAATATCTGTTTTCAACATTTTATGACTAAATAAGCTATAATATGTCTAACCCACACATAAAAGTGCAGAAATTGAAAAAAAACTTCAAATCGGAAACAAGATTATTTCTAATTTTTAGCTCTTAACTTGGTCTAAAATATCTGTTTTCAACATTTTATGACTAAATAAGCTTTAATATGTCTAATCCATACATAAAAGTGCAGAAATTGAAAAAAAACTTTAAATCGGAAAACAAGATTATTTCTAATTTTTAGCTCTTAACTTGGTCTAAGATATCTGTTTTCAACATTTTATGACTAAATAAGCTATAATATGTCTAGTCCACACATAAAAGTGCAGAAATTGAAAAAAAACTTTAAATCGTAAAACAAGATTATTTCTAATTTTTAGCTCTTAACTTGGTCTAAAATATCTGTTTTCAACATTTTATGACTAAATAAGCTTTAATATGTCTAATCCACACATAAAAGTGCAGAAATTGAAAAAAAACTTTAAATCGGAAAACAAGATTATTTCTAATTTTTAGCTCTTAACTTGGTCTAAAATATCTGTTTTTCAACATTTTATGACTTAATAAGCTATAATATGTCTAATCCACACATAAAAGTGCAGAAATTGAAAAAAAAACTTTAAATCGGAAAACAAGATTATTTCTAATTTTTAGCTCTTAACTTGGTCTAAAATATCTGTTTTCAACATTTTATGACTAAATAAGCTATAATTTGTCTAATCCACACATAAAAGTGCAGAAATTGAAAAAAAACTTTAATTCGGAAAACAAGATTATTTCTAATTTTTAGCTCTTAACTTGGTCTAAAATATCTGTTTCCAACATTTTATGACTAAATAAGCTATAATATGTCTAATCCACACATAAAAGTGCAGAAATTGAAAAAAAACTTTAAATCGCGAAAACAAGATTATTTCTAATTCTTAGCTCTTAACTTGGTCTAAAATATCTGTTTTCAACATTTTATGACTAAATAAGCTATAATATGTCTAATCCACACATAAAAGTGCAGAAATTGAAAAAAAACTTCAAATCGGAAAACAAGATTATTTCTAATTTTTAGCTCTTAACTTGGTCTAAAATATCTGTTTTCAACATTTTATGACTAAATAAGCTATAATATGTCTAATCCATACATAAAAGTGCAGAAATTGAAAAAAAACTTTAAATCGGAAAACAAGATTATTTCTAATTTTTAGCTCTTAACTTGGTCTAAGATATCTGTTTTCAACATTTTATGACTAAATAAGCTATAATATGTCTAGTCCACACATAATAGTGCAGAAATTGAAAAAAAACTTTAAATCGCAAAACAAGATTATTTCTAATTTTTAGCTCTTAACTTGGTCTAAAATATCTGTTTTCAACATTTTATGACTAAATAAGCTTTAATATGTCTAATCCACACATAAAAGTGCAGAAATTGAAAAAAAACTTTAAATCGGAAAACAAGATTATTTCTAATTTTTAGCTCTTAACTTGGTCTAAAATATCTGTTTTCAACATTTTATGACTTAATAAGCTATAATATGTCTAATCCACACATAAAAGTGCAGAAATTGAAAAAAAGAACTTTAAATCGGAAAACAAGATTATTTCTAATTTTAGCTCTTAACTTGGTCTAAAATATCTGTTTTCAACATTTTATGAATAAATAAGCTATAATATGTCTAATCCACACATAAAAGTGCAGAAATTGAAAAAAACTGGAAATCGGAAAACAAGATTATTTCTAATTTTTAGCTCCTAACTTGGTCTAAAATATCTGTTTTCAACATTTTATGACTTAATAAGCTTTAATATGTCTAATCCACACATAAAAGTGCAGAGATTGAAAAAAAACTTTAAATCGGAAAACAAGATTATTTCTAATTTTTAGCTCTTAACTTGGTCTAAAATATCTGTTTTCAACATTTTATGACTAAATAAGCTATAATATGTCTAATCCACACATAAAAAAGCAGAAATTGAAAAAAAACTTTAAATCGGAAAACAAGATTATTTCTAATTTTTAGCTCTTAACTTGGTCTAAAATATCTGTTTTCAACATTTTATGACTAAATAAGCTATAATATGTCTAATCCACACATAAAAGTGCAGAAACTGAAAAGAAACTTGAAATCGGAAAACATGATTATTTCTAATTTTTAGCTCTTAACTTGGTCTAAAATATCTGTTCTCAACATTTTATGACTAAATAAGCTATAATATGTCTAATCCACACATAAAAGTGAATAAATTGAACAAAATCTTGAAATCTAAAAACAAGATTATTTCTAATTTTTAGCTCTCAACTTGGTCGAAAATATCTGTTTTCAACATTTTATGACTAAATAAGCTATAATATGTCTAATCCACACATAAAAGTGAATAAATTGAACAAAAACTTGAAATCTGAAAACAAGATTATTTCTAATTTTTAGCTCTTAACTTGGTCTAAAATATCTGTTTTCAACATTTTATGACTAAATAAGCTATAATATGTCTAATCCACACATAAAAGTGAATAAATTGAACAAAAACTTGAAATCTGAAAACAAGATTATTTCTAATTTTTAGCTCTTAACTTGGTCTAAAATATCTGTTTTTAACATTTTATGACTAAATAAGCTATAATATGTGTAATCCACACATAAAAGTGAATAAATTGAACAAAAACTTGAAATCTGAAAACAAGATTATTTCTGATTTTTAGCTCTTAACTTGGTCTAAAATATCTGTTTTCAACATTTTATGACTAAATAAGCTATAATATGTCTAATCCACACATAAAAGTGAATAAATTGAACAAAAACCTTAAATCGGAAAACAAGATTATTTCTAATTTTAGCTCTTAACTTGGTCTAAAATATCTGTTTTCAACATTTTATGACTAAATAAGCTATAATATGTCTAATCCACACATAAAAGTGAATAAATTGAACAAAAACCTTAAATCGGAAAACAAGATTATTTCTAATTTTTAGCTCTTAACTTGGTCTAAAATATCTGTTTTCAACATTTTATGACTAAATAAGCTATAATATGTCTAATCCACACATAAAAGTGAATAAATTGAACAAAAACTTGAAATCTGAAAACAAGATTATTTCTAATTTTTAGCTCTTAACTTGGTCTAAAATATCTGTTTTCAACATTTTATGACTAAATAAGCTATAATATGTCTAATCCACACATAAAAGTGAATAAATTGAACAAAAACTTGAAATCTGAAAACAAGATTAAAAATATCTGTTTTCAACATTTTATGACTAAATAAGCTATAATATGTCTAATCCACACATAAAAGTGCAGAAATTGAAAAGAAACTTGAAATCGGAAAACAAGATTATTTCTAATTTTTAGCTCTTAACTTGGTCTAAAATATCTGTTTTCAACATTTTATGACTAAATAAGCTATAATTTGTCTAATCCACACATAAAAGTGCAGAAATTGAAAAAAAACTTTATATCGGAAAACAAGATTATTTCTAATTTTTAGCTATTAATTGGGTCTAAAATATCTGTTTTCAACATTTTATGACTAAATAAGCTATAATATGTCTAATCCACACATAAAAGTGCAGAAATTGAAAAGAAACTTGAAATCGGAAAACAAGATTATTTCTAATTTTTAGCTCTTAACTTGGTCTCAAATATCTGTTTTCAACATTTTATGACTAAATAAGCTACAATATGTCTAATCCACACATAAAAGTGCAGAAATTGAAAAAAAACTTTAAATCGGAAAACAAGATTATTTCTAATTTTTAGCTCTTAACTTGGTCTAAAATATCTGTTTTCAACATTTTATGACTAAATAAGCTATAATATGTCTAATCCACACATAAAAGTGCAGAATTTGAAAAAAAACTTTAAATCGGAAAACAAGATTAATTCTAATTTTTAGCTCTTAACTTGGTCTAAAATATCTGTTTTCAACATTTTATGACTAAATAAGCTATAATATGTCTAATCCACACATAAAAAAGCAGAAATTGAAAAGAAACTTGAAATCGGAAACAAGATTATTTCTAATTTTTAGCTCTTAACTTGGTCTAAAATATCTGTTTTCAACATTTTATGACTAAATAAGCTATAATTTGTCTAATCCACACATAAAAGTGCAGAAATTGAGAAAAAACTTTAAATCGGAAAACAAGATTATTTCTAATTTTTAGCTCTTAACTTGGTCTAAAATATCTGTTTCCAACATTTTATGACTAAATAAGCTATAATATGTCTAATCCACACATAAAAGCGAATAAATTGAACAAAAACTTGAAATCTGAAAGCAAGATTATTTCTAATTTTTAGCTCTTAACTTGGTCTAAAATATCTGTTTTCAACATTTTATGACTAAATAAGCTATAATATGTCTAATCCACACATAAAAGTGAATAAATTGAACAAAAACTTGAAATCTGAAAACAAGATTAAAAATATCTGTTTTCAACATTTTATGACTAAATAAGCTATAATATGTCTAATCCACACATAAAAGTGCAGAAATTGAAAACAAACTTGAAATCGGAAAACAAGATTATTTCTAATTTTTAGCTCTTAACTTGGTCTAAAATATCTGTTTTCAACATTTTATGACTAAATAAGCTATAATTTGTCTAATCCACACATAAAAGTGCAGAAATTGAAAAAAAACTTTAAATCGGAAAACAAGATTATTTCTAATTTTTAGCTCTTAACTTGGTCTAAAATATCTGTTTCCAACAATTTATGACTAAATAAGCTATAATATGTCTAATCCACACATAAAAGTGCAGAAATTGAAAAAAAACTTTAAATCGGAAAACAAGATTATTTCTAATTTTTAGCTCTTAGCTTGGTCTAAAATATCTGTTTTCAACATTTTATGACTAAATAAGCTATAATATGTCTAATCCACACATAAAAGTGCAGATATTGAAAAAAAACTTTATATCGGAAAACAAGATTATTTCTAATTTTTAGCTCTTAACTTGGTCTAAAATATCTGTTTTCAACATTTTATGACTAAATAAGCTATAATATGTCTAATCCACACATAAAAGTGCAGAAATTGAAAAGAAACTTGAAATCGGAAAACAAGATTATTTCTAATTTTTAGCTCTTAACTTGGTCTCAAATATCTGTTTTCAACATTTTATGACTAAATAAGCTACAATATGTCTAATCCACACATAAAAGTGCAGAAATTGAAAAAAAACTTTAAATCGGAAAACAAGATTATTTCTAATTTTTAGCTCTTAACTTGGTCTAAAATATCTGTTTTCAACATTTTATGACTAAATAAGCTATAATATGTCTAATCCACACATAAAAGTGCAGAAATTGAAAAGAAACTTGAAATCGGAAAACAAGATTATTTCTAATTTTTAGCTCTTAACTTGGTCTAAAATATCTGTTTTCAACATTTTATGACTAAATAAGCTATAATTTGTCTAATCCACACATAAAAGTGCAGAAATTGAAAAAAAACTTTAAATCGGAAAACAAGATTATTTCTAATTTTTAGCTCTTAACTTGGTCTAAAATATCTGTTTCCAACATTTTATGACTAAATAAGCTAAAATATGTCTAATCCACACATAAAAGTGCAGAAATTGAAAAAAAACTTTAAATCGGAAAACAAGATTATTTCTAATTCTTAGCTCTTAACTTGGTCTAAAATATCTGTTTTCAACATTTTATGACTAAATAAGCTATAATTTGTCTAATCCACACATAAAAGTGCAGAAATTGAAAAAAAACTTTAAATCGGAAAACAAGATTATTTCTAATTTTTAGCTCTTAACTTGGTC
>CAUEHI010000654.1:0-27267 GCA_958507055.1 Crioceris asparagi
AGTTTTTGTTCAATTTATTCACTTTTATGTGTGGATTAGACATATTATAGCTTATTTAGTCATAAAATGTTGAAAACAGATATTTTAGACCAAGTTAAGAGCTAACAATTAGAAATAATCTTGTTTTCAGATTTCAAGTTTCTTTTCAATTTCTGCACTTTTATGTGTGGATTGTACATATTATAGCTTATTTAGTCATAAAATGTTGAAAACAGATATTTTAGACCAAGTTAAGAGCTAAAAATTAGAAATAATCTTGTTTTCAGATTTCAAGATTTTGTTCAATTTATTCACTCTTATGTGTGGATTAGACATATTATAGCTTATTTAGTCATAAAATGTTGAAAACAGATATTTTAGACCAAGTTAAGAGCTAAAAATTAGAAATAATCTGGTTTTCAGATTTCAAGTTTCTTTTCAATTTCTGCACTTTTATGTGTGGATTGTACATATTATAGCTTATTTAGTCATAAAATGTTGAAAACAGATATTTTAGACCAAGTTAAGAGCTAAAAATTAGAAATAATCTTGTTTTCAGATTTCAAGATTTTGTTCAATTTATTCACTCTTATGTGTGGATTAGACATATTATAGCTTATTTAGTCATAAAATGTTGAAAACAGATATTTTAGACCAAGTTAAGAGCTAAAAATTAGAAATAATCTGGTTTTCAGATTTCAAGTTTCTTTTCAATTTCTGCACTTTTATGTGTGGATTGTACATATTATAGCTTATTTAGTCATAAATTGTTGAAAACAGATATTTTAGACCAAGTTAAGAGCTAAAAATTAGAAATAATCTTGTTTTCAGATTTCAAGATTTTGTTCAATTTATTCACTTTTATGTGTGAATTAGACATATTATAGCTTATTTAGTCATAAAATGTTGAAAACATATATTTTAGACCAAGTTAAGAGCTAAAAATTAGAAATAATCTTGTTTTCAGATTTCAAGTTTTTGTTCAATTTATTCACTTTTATGTGTGGATTAGACATATTATAGCTTATTTAGTCATAAAATGTTGAAAACAGATATTTTAGACCAAGTTAAGAGCTAAAAATTAGAAATAATCTTGTTTTCAGATTTCAAGTTTCTTTTCAATTTCTGCACTTTTGTGTGTGGATTGTACATATTATAGCTTATTTAGTCATAAAATGTTGAAAACAGATATTTTAGACCAAGTTAAGAGCTAAAAATTAGAAATAATCTTGTTCTCAGATTTCAAGATTTTGTTCAATTTATTCACTTTTATGTGTGGATTAGACATATTATAGCTTATTTAGTCATAAAATGTTGAAAACAGATATTTTAGACCAAGTTAAGAGCTAAAAATTAGAAATAATCTTGTTTTCAGATTTCAAGTTTTTGTTCAATGTATTCACTTTTATGTGTGGATTAGACATATTATAGCTTATTTAGTCATAAAATGTTGAAAACAGATATTTTAGACCAAGTTAAGAGCTAAAAATTAGAAATAATCTTGTTTTCAGATTTCAAGTTTCTTTTCAATTTCTGCACTTTTATGTGTGGATTGTACATATTATAGCTTATTTAGTCATAAAATGTTGAAAACAGATATTTTAGACCAAGTTAAGAGCTAAAAATTAGAAATAATCTTGTTTTCAGATTTCAAGATTTTGTTCAATTTATTCACTTTTATGTGTGGATTAGACATATTATAGCTTATTTAGTCATAAAATGTTGAAAACAGATATTTTAGACCAAGTTAAGAGCTAAAAATTAGAAATAATCTTGTTTTCAGATTTCAAGTTTTTGTTCAATTTATTCACTTTTATGTGTGGATTAGACATATTATAGCTTATTTAGTCATAAAATGTTGAAAACAGATATTTTAGACCAAGTTAAGAGCTAAAAATTAGAAATAATCTTGTTTTCAGATTTCAAGTTTCTTTTCAATTTCTGCACTTTTATGTGTGGATTGTACATATTATAGCTTATTTAGTCATAAAATGTTGAAAACAGATATTTTAGACCAAGTTAAGAGCTAAAAATTAGAAATAATCTTGTTTTCAGATTTCAAGATTTTGTTCAATTTATTCACTCTTATGTGTGGATTAGACATATTATAGCTTATTTAGTCATAAAATTTTGAAAACAGATATTTTAGACCAAGTTAAGAGCTAAAAATTAGAAATAATCTTGTTTTCAGATTTCAAGTTTCTTTTCAATTTCTGCACTTTTATGTGTGGATTGTACATATTATAGCTTATTTAGTCATAAATTGTTGAAAAAAGATATTTTAGACCAAGTTAAGAGCTAAAAATTAGAAATAATCTTGTTTTCAGATTTCAAGATTTTGTTCAATTTATTCACTTTTATGTGTGAATTAGACATATTATAGCTTATTTAGTCATAAAATGTTGAAAACATATATTTTAGACCAAGATAAGAGCTAAAAATTAGAAATAATCTTGTTTTCAGATTTCAAGTTTTTGTTCAATTTATTCACTTTTATGTGTGGATTAGACATATTATAGCTTATTTAGTCATAAAATGTTGAAAACAGATATTTTAGACCAAGTTAAGAGCTAAAAATTAGAAATAATCTTGTTTTCAGATTTCAAGTTTCTTTTCAATTTCTGCACTTTTATGTGTGGATTGTACATATTATAGCTTATTTAGTCATAAAATGTTGAAAACAGATATTTTAGACCAAGTTAAGAGCTAAAAATTAGAAATAATCTTGTTTTCAGATTTCAAGATTTTGTTCAATTTATTCACTTTTATGTGTGGATTAGACATATTATAGCTTATTTAGTCATAAAATGTTGAAAACAGATATTTTAGACCAAGTTAAGAGCTAAAAATTAGAAATAATCTTGTTTTCAGATTTCAAGATTTTGTTCAATGTATTCACTTTTATGTGTGGATTAGACATATTATAGCTTATTTAGTCATAAAATGTTGAAAACAGATATTTTAGACCATGTTAAGAGCTAAAAATTAGAAATAATCTTGTTTTCAGATTTCAAGATTTTGTTCAATTTATTCACTTTTATGTGTGGATTAGACATATTATAGCTTATTTAGTCATAAAATGTTGAAAACAGATATTTTAGACCAAGTTAAGAGCTAAAAATTAGAAATAATCTTGTTTTCAGATTTCAAGTTTTTGTTCAATTTATTCACTTTTATGTGTGGATTAGACATATTATAGCTTATTTAGTCATAAAATGTTGAAAACAGATATTTTAGACCAAGTTAAGAGCTAAAAATTAGAAATAATCTTGTTTTCAGATTTCAAGTTTCTTTTCAATTTCTGCACTTTTATGTGTGGATTGTACATATTATAGCTTATTTAGTCATAAAATGTTGAAAACAGATATTTTAGACCAAGTTAAGAGCTAAAAATTAGAAATAATCTTGTTTTCAGATTTCAAGATTTTGTTCAATTTATTCACTTTTATGTGTGGATTAGACATATTATAGCTTATTTAGTCATAAAATGTTGAAAACAGATATTTTAGACCAAGTTAAGAGCTAAAAATTAGAAATAATCTTGTTTTCAGATTTCAAGTTTTTGTTCAATTTATTCACTTTTATGTGTGGATTAGACATATTATAGCTTATTTAGTCATAAAATGTTGAAAACAGATATTTTAGACCAAGTTAAGAGCTAAAAATTAGAAATTATCTTGTTTTCAGATTTCAAGTTTCTTTTCAATTTCTGCACTTTTATGTGTGGATTGTACATATTATAGCTTATTTAGTCATAAAATGTTGAAAACAGATATTTTAGACCAAGTTAAGAGCTAAAAATTAGAAATAATCTTGTTTTCAGATTTCAAGATTTTGTTCAATTTATTCACTTTTATGTGTGGATTGGACATATTATAGCTTATTTAGTCATAAAATGTTGAAAACAGATATTTTAGACCAAGTTGAGAGCTAAAAATTAGAAATAATCTTGTTTTCAGATTTCAAGTTTTTGTTCAATTTATTCACATTTATGTGTGGATTAGACATATTATAGCTTATTTAGTCATGAAATGTTGAAAACAGATATTTTAGACCAAGTTAAGATTTAAAAATTAGAAATAATCTTGTTTTCAGATTTCAAGTTTCTTTTCAATTTCTGCACTTTTATGTGTGGATTGTACATATTATAGCTTATTTAGTCATAAAATGTTGAAAACAGATATTTTAGACCAAGTTAAGAGCTAAAAATTAGAAATAATCTTGTTTTCAGATTTCAAGATTTTGTTCAATTTATTCACTTTTATGTGTGGATTAGACATATTATAGCTTATTTAGTCATAAAATGTTGAAAACAGATATTTTAGACCAAGTTAAGAGCTAAAAATTAGAAATAATCTTGTTTTCAGATTTCAAGTTTTTGTTCAATTTATTCACTTTTATGTGTGGATTAGACATATTATAGCTTATTTAGTCATAAAATGTTGGAAACAGATATTTTAGACCAAGTTAAGAGCTAAAAATTAGAAATAATCTTGTTTTCAGATTTCAAGTTTCTTTTCAATTTCTGCACTTTTATATGTGGATTGTACATATTATAGCTTATTTAGTCATAAAATGTTGAAAACAGATATTTTAGACCAAGTTAAGAGCTAAAAATTAGAAATAATCTTGTTTTCAGATTTCAAGATTTTGTTCAATTTATTCACTTTTATGTGTGGATTAGACATATTATAGCTTATTTAGTCATAAAATGTTGAAAACAGATATTTTAGACCAAGTTAAGAGCTAAAAATTAGAAATAAACTTGTTTTCAGATTTCAAGTTTTTGTTTAATTTATTCACTTTTATGTGTGGGTTAGACATATTATAGCTTATTTAGTCATAAAATGTTGAAAACAGATATTTTAGACCAAGTTAAGAGCTAAAAATTAGAAATAATCTTGTTTTCAGATTTCAAGTTTCTTTTCAATTTCTGCACTTTTATGTGTGGATTGTACATATTATAGCTTATTTAGTCATAAAATGTTGAAAACAGATATTTTAGACCAAGTTAAGAGCTAAAAATTAGAAATAATCTTGTTTTCAGATTTCAAGATTTTGTTCAATTTATTCACTTTTATGTGTGGATTAGACATATTATAGCTTATTTAGTCATAAAATGTTGAAAACAGATATTTTAGACCAAGTTAAGAGCTAAAAATTAGAAATAATCTTGTTTTCAGATTTCAAGTTTTTGTTCAATTTATTCACTTTTATGTGTGGATTAGACATATTATAGCTTATTTAGTCATAAAATGTTGGAAACAGATATTTTAGACCAAGTTAAGAGCTAAAAATTAGAAATAATCTTGTTTTCAGATTTCAAGTTTCTTTTCAATTTCTGCACTTTTATGTGTGGATTGTACATATTATAGCTTATTTAGTCATAAAATGTTGAAAACAGATATTTTAGACCAAGTTAAGAGCTAAAAATTAGAAATAATCTTGTTTTCAGATTTCAAGATTTTGTTCAATTTATTCACTTTTATGTGTGGATTAGACATATTATAGCTTATTTAGTCATAAAATGTTGAAAACAGATATTTTAGACCAAGTTAAGAGCTAAAAATTAGAAATAATCTTGTTTTCAGATTTCAAGTTTTTGTTTAATTTATTCACTTTTATGTGTGGATTAGACATATTATAGCTTATTTAGTCATAAAATGTTGAAAACAGATATTTTAGACCAAGTTAAGAGCTAAAAATTAGAAATAATCTTGTTTTCAGATTTCAAGTTTCTTTTCAATTTCTGCACTTTTATGTGTGGATTGTACATATTATAGCTTATTTAGTCATAAAATGTTGAAAACAGATATTTTAGACCAAGTTAAGAGCTAAAAATTAGAAATAATCTTGTTTTCAGATTTCAAGATTTTGTTCAATTTATTCACTTTTATGTGTGGATTAGACATATTATAGCTTATTTAGTCATAAAATGTTGAAAACAGATATTTTAGACCAAGTTAAGAGCTAAAAATTAGAAATAATCTTGTTTTCAGATTTCAAGTTTTTGTTCAATTTATTCACTTTTATGTGTGGATTAGACATATTATAGCTTATTTAGTCATAAAATGTTGAAAACAGATATTTTAGACCAAGTTAAGAGCTAAAAATTAGAAATAATCTTGTTTTCAGATTTCAAGTTTCTTTTCAATTTCTGCACTTTTATGTGTGGATTGTACATATTATAGCTTATTTAGTCATAAAATGTTGAAAACAGATATTTTAGACCAAGTTAAGAGCTAAAAATTAGCAATAATCTTGTTTTCAGATTTCAAGTTTCTTTTCAATTTCTGCACTTTTATGTGTGGATTGTACATATTATAGCTTATTTAGTCATAAAATGTTGAAAACAGATATTTTAGACCAAGTTAAGAGCTAAAAATTAGAAATAATCTTGTTTTCAGATTTCAAGATTTTGTTCAATTTATTCACTTTTATGTGTGGATTAGACATATTATAGCTTATTTAGTCATAAAATGTTGAAAACAGATATTTTAGACCAAGTTAAGAGCTAAAAATTAGAAATAATCTTGTTTTCAGATTTCAAGTTTTTGTTCAATTTATTCACTTTTATTTGTGGATTAGACATATTATAGCTTATTTAGTCATAAAATGTTGAAAACAGATATTTTAGACCAAGTTAAGAGCTAAAAATTAGAAATAATCTTGTTTTCAGATTTCAAGTTTTTGTTCAATTTATTCACTTTTATGTGTGGATTAGACATATTATAGCTTATTTAGTCATAAAATGTTGAAAACAGATATTTTAGACCAAGTTAAGAGCTAAAAATTAGAAATAATCTTGTTTTCAGATTTCAAGTTTCTTTTCAATTTCTGCACTTTTATGTGTGGATTGTACATATTATAGCTTATTTAGTCATAAAATGTTGAAAACAGATATTTTAGACCAAGTTAAGAGCTAAAAATTAGAAATAATCTTGTTTTCAGATTTCAAGATTTTGTTCAATTTATTCACTTTTATGTGTGGATTAGACATATTATAGCTTATTTAGTCATAAAATGTTGAAAACAGATATTTTAGACCAAGTTAAGAGCTAAAAATTAGAAATAATCTTGTTTTCAGATTTCAAGTTTTTGTTCAATTTATTCTCTTTTATGTGTGGATTAGACATATTATAGCTTATTTAGTCATAAAATGTTGAAAACATATATTTTAGACCAAGTTAAGAGCTAAAAATTAGAAATAATCTTGTTTTCAGATTTCAAGATTTTGTTCAATTTATTCACTTTTATGTGTGGATTAGACATATTATAGCTTATTTAGTCATAAAATGTTGAAAACAGATATTTTAGACCAAGTTAAGAGCTAAAAATTAGAAATAATCTTGTTTTCAGATTTCAAGATTTTGTTCAATTTATTCACTTTTATGTGTGGATTAGACATATTATAGCTTATTTAGTCATAAAATGTTGAAAACAGATATTTTAGACCAAGTTAAGAGCTAAAAATTAGAAATAATCTTGTTTTCAGATTTCAAGTTTTTGTTCAATTTATTCACTTTTATGTGTGGATTAGACATATTATAGCTTATTTAGTCATAAAATGTTGAAAACAGATATTTTAGACCAAGTTAAGAGCTAAAAATTAGAAATAATCTTGTTTTCAGATTTCAAGTTTCTTTTCAATTTCTGCACTTTTATGTGTGGATTGTACATATTATAGCTTATTTAGTCATAAAATGTTGAAAACAGATATTTTAGACCAAGTTAAGAGCTAAAAATTAGAAATAATCTTGTTTTCAGATTTCAAGATTTTGTTCAATTTATTCACTTTTATGTGTGGATTAGACATATTATAGCTTATTTAGTCATAAAATGTTGAAAACAGATATTTTAGACCAAGTTAAGAGCTAAAAATTAGAAATAATCTTGTTTTCAGATTTCAAGTTTTTGTTCAATTTATTCATGTTTATGTTTGGATTAGACATATTATAGCTTATTTAGTCATAAAATGTTGAAAACAGATATTTTAGACCAAGTTAAGAGCTAAAATTAGAAATAATCATGTTTTCAGATTTCAAGTTTCTTTTCAATTTCTGCACTTTTATGTGTGAATTGTACATATTATAGCTTATTTAGTCATAAAATGTTGAAAACAGATATTTTAGACCAAGTTAAGAGCTAAAAATTAGAAATAATCTTGTTTTCAGATTTCAAGATTTTGTTCAATTCATTCACTTTTATGTGTGGATTAGACATATTATAACTTATTTAGTCATAAAATGTTGAAAACATATATTTTAGACCAAGTTAAGAGCTATAAATTAGAAATAATCTTTTTTTCAGATTTCAAGTTTTTGTTCAATTTATTCACTTTTATGTGTGGATTAGACATATTATAGCTTATTTAGTCATAAAATGTTGAAAACAGATATTTTAGACCAAGTTAAGAGCTAAAAATTAGAAATAATCTTGTTTTCAGATTTCAAGTTTCTTTTCAATTTCTGCACTTTTATGTGTGGATTGTACATATTATAGCTTATTTAGTCATAAAATGTTGAAAACAGATATTTTAGACCAAGTTAAGAGCTAAAAATTAGAAATAATCTTGTTTTCAGATTTCAAGATTTTGTTAAATTTATTCACTTTTATGTGTGGATTAGACATATTATAGCTTATTTAGTCATAAAATGTTGAAAACAGATATTTTAGACCAAGTTAAGAGCTAAAAATTAGAAATAATCTTGTTTTCAGATTTCAAGTTTTTGTTCAATTTATTCACTTTTATGTGTGGATTAGACATATTATAGCTTATTTAGTCATAAAATGTTGAAAACAGATATTTTAGACCAAGTTAAGAGCTAAAAATTAGAAATAATCTTGTTTTCAGATTTCAAGTTTCTTTTCAATTTCTGCTCTTTTATGTGTGGATTGTACATATTATAGCTTATTTAGTCATAAAATGTTGAAAACAGATATTTTAGACCAAGTTAAGAGCTAAAAATTAGAAATAATCTTGTTTTCAGATTTCAAGATTTTGTTCAATTTATTCACTTTTATGTGTGGATTAGACATATTATAGCTTATTTAGTCATAAAATGTTGAAAACAGATATTTTAGACCAAGTTAAGAGCTAAAAATTAGAAATAATCTTGTTTTCAGATTTCAAGTTTCTTTTCAATTTCTGCACTTTTATGTGTGGATTGTACATATTTTAGTTTATTTAGTCATAAAATGTTGAAAACAGATATTTTAGACCAAGTTAAGAGCTAAAAATTAGAAATAATCTTGTTTTCAGATTTCAAGATTTTGTTCAATTTATTCACTTTTATGTGTGGATTAGACATATTATAGCTTATTTAGTCATAAAATGTTGAAAACAGATATTTTAGACCAAGTTAAGAGCTAAAAATTAGAAATAATCTTGTTTTCAGATTTCAAGTTTCTTTTCAATTTCTGCACTTTTATGTGAGGATTGTACATATTATAGCTTATTTAGTCATAAAATGTTGAAAACAGATATTTTAGACCAAGA
Organism: Crioceris asparagi; assembly: GCA_958507055.1. Taxonomy (NCBI): domain Eukaryota; kingdom Metazoa; phylum Arthropoda; class Insecta; order Coleoptera; family Chrysomelidae; genus Crioceris; species Crioceris asparagi. The sequence continues at coordinate 9,479 of CAUEHI010000654.1, forward strand.
TAAGAGCTAAAAATTAGAAATAATCTTGTTTTCAGATCTCAAGATTTTGTTCAATTTATTCACTTTTATGTGTGGATTAGACATATTATAGCTTATTTAGTCATAAATTGTTGAAAACAGATATTTTAGACCAAGTTAAGAGCTAAAAATTAGAAATAATATTGTTTTCAGATTTCAAGTTTTTGTTCAATTTATTCACTTTTATGTGTGGATTAGACATATTATAGCTTATTTAGTCATAAAATGTTGAAAACAGATATTTTAGACCAAGTTAAGAGCTAAAAATTAGAAATAATCTTGTTTTCAGATTTCAAGTTTCTTTTCAATTTCTGCACTTTTATGTGTGGATTGTACATATTATAGCTTATTTAGTCATAAAATGTTGAAAACAGATATTTTTGACCAAGTTAAGAGCTAAAAATTAGAAATAATCTTGTTTTCAGATTTCAAGATTTTGTTCAATTTATTCACTTTTATGTGTGGATTAGACATATTATAGCTTATTTAGTCATAAAATGTTGAAAACAGATATTTTAGACCAAGTTAAGAGCTAAAAATTAGAAATAATCTTGTTTTCAGATTTCAAGTTTTTGTTCAATTTATTCACTTTTATGTGTGGATTAGACATATTATAGCTTATTTAGTCATAAAATGTTGAAAACAGATATTTTAGACCAAGTTAAGAGCTAAAAATTTGAAAAAATCTTGTTTTCAGATTTCATGTTTCTTTTCAATTTCTGCACTTTTATGTGTGGATTGTACATATTATAGCTTATTTAGTCATAAAATGTTGAAAACAGATATTTTAGACCAAGTTAAGAGCTAAAAATTAGAAATAATCTTGTTTTCAGATTTCAAGTTTCTTTTCAATTTCTGCTCTTTTATGTGTGGATTGTACATATTATAGCTTATTTAGTCATAAAATGTTGAAAACAGATATTTTAGACCAAGTTAAGAGCTAAAAATTAGAAATAATCTTGTTTTCAGATTTCAAGATTTTGTTCAATTTATTCACTTTTATGTGTGGATTAGACATATTATAGCTTATTTAGTCATAAAATGTTGAAAACAGATATTTTAGACCAAGTTAAGAGCTAAAAATTAGAAATAATCTTGTTTTCAGATTTCAAGTTTCTTTTCAATTTCTGCACTTTTATGTGTGGATTGTACATATTTTAGTTTATTTAGTCATAAAATGTTGAAAACAGATATTTTAGACCAAGTTAAGAGCTAAAAATTAGAAATAATCTTGTTTTCAGATTTCAAGATTTTGTTCAATTTATTCACTTTTATGTGTGGATTAGACATATTATAGCTTATTTAGTCATAAAATGTTGAAAACAGATATTTTAGACCAAGTTAAGAGCTAAAAATTAGAAATAATCTTGTTTTCAGATTTCAAGTTTCTTTTCAATTTCTGCACTTTTATGTGAGCATTGTACATATTATAGCTTATTTAGTCATAAAATGTTGAAAACAGATATTTTAGACCAAGATAAGAGCTAAAAATTAGAAATAATCTTGTTTTCAGATCTCAAGATTTTGTTCAATTTATTCACTTTTATGTGTGGATTAGACATATTATAGCTTATTTAGTCATAATATGTTGAAAACAGATATTTTAGACCAAGTTAAGAGCTAAAAATTAGAAATAATCTTGTTTTCAGATTTCAAGTTTTTGTTCAATTTATTCACTTTTATGTGTGGATTAGACATATTATAGCTTATTTAGTCATAAAATGTTGAAAACAGATATTTTAGACCAAGTTAAGAGCTAAAAATTAGAAATAATCTTGTTTTCAGATTTCAAGTTTCTTTTCAATTTCTGCACTTTTATGTGTGGATTGTACATATTATAGCTTATTTAGTCATAAAATGTTGAAAACAGATATTTTAGACCAAGTTAAGAGCTAAAAATTAGAAATAATCTTGTTTTCAGATTTCAAGATTTTGTTCAATTTATTCACTTTTATGTGTGGATTAGACATATTATAGCTTATTTAGTCATAAAATGTTGAAAACAGATATTTTAGACCAAGTTAAGAGCTAAAAATTAGAAATAATCTTGTTTTCAGATTTCAAGTTTTTGTTCAATTTATTCACTTTTATGTGTGGATTAGACATATTATAGCTTATTTAGTCATAAAATGTTGAAAACAGATATTTTAGACCAAGTTAAGAGCTAAAAATTTGAAATAATCTTGTTTTCAGATTTCAAGTTTCTTTTCAATTTCTGCACTTTTATGTGTGGATTGTACATATTATAGCTTATTTAGTCATAAAATGTTGAAAACAGATATTTTAGACCAAGTTAAGAGCTAAAAATTAGAAATAATCTTGTTTCCAGATTTCAAGATTTTGTTCAATTTATTCACTTTTATGTGTGGATTAGACATATTATAGCTTATTTAGTCATAAAATGTTGAAAACAGATATTTTAGACCAAGTTAAGAGCTAAAAATTAGAAATAATCTTGTTTTCAAGTTAAGAGCTAAAAATTAGAAATAATCTTGTTTTCAGATTTCAAGTTTTTGTTCAATTTATTCACTTTTATGTGTGGATTAGACATATTATAGCTTATTTAGTCATAAAATGTTGAAAACAGATATTTTAGACCAAGTTAAGAGCTAAAAATTAGAAATAATCTTGTTTTCAGATTTCAAGTTTCTTTTCAATTTCTGCACTTTTATGTGTGGATTGTACATATTATAGCTTATTTAGTCATAAAATGTTGAAAACAGATATTTTAGACAAGTTAAGAGCTAAAAATTAGAAATAATCTTGTTTTCAGATTTCAAGATTTGTTCAATTTATTCACTTTTATGTGTGGATTAGACATATTATAGCTTATTTAGTCATAAAATGTTGAAAACAGATATTTTAGACCAAGTTAAGAGCTAAAAATTAGAAATATCTTGTTTTCAGATTTCAAGATTTTGTTCAATTTATTCACTTTTATGTGTGGATTAGACATATTATAGCTTATTTAGTCATAAAATGTTGAAAACAGATATTTTAGACCAAGTTAAGAGCTAAAAATTAGAAATAATCTTGTTTTCAGATTTCAAGTTTTTGTTCAATTTATTCACTTCTATGTGTGGATTAGACATATTATAGCCTTATTTAGTCATAAAATGTTGAAAACAGATATTTTAGACCAAGTTAAGAGCTAAAAATTAGAAATAATCTTGTTTTCAGATTTCAAGTTTCTTTTCAATTTCTGCACTTTTATGTGTGGATTGTACATATTATAGCTTATTTAGTCATAAAATGTTGAAAACAGATATTTTAGACCAAGTTAAGAGCTAAAAATTAGAAATAATCTTGTTTTCAGATTTCAAGATTTTGTTCAATTTATTTTTATTTTATGTGTGGATTAGACATATTATAGCTTATTTAGTCATAAAATGTTGAAAACAGATATTTTAGACCAAGTTAAGAGCTAAAAATTAGAAATAATCTTGTTTTCAGATTTCAAGATTTTGTTCAATTTATTCACTTTTATGTGTGGATTAGACATATTATAGCTTATTTAGTCATTAAATGTTGAAAACAGATATTTTAGACCAAGTTAAGAGCTAAAAATTAGAAATAATCTTGTTTTCAGATTTCAAGTTTCTTTTCAATTTCTGCACTTTTATGTGTGGATTGTACATATTATAGCTTATTTAGTCATAAAATGTTGAAAACAGATATTTTAGACCAAGTTAAGAGCTAAAAATTAGAAATAATCTTGTTTTCAGATTTCAAGATTTTGTTCAATTTATTCACTTTTATGTGTGGATTAGACATATTATAGCTTATTTAGTCATAAAATGTTGAAAAACAGATATTTTAGACCAAGTTAAGAGCTAAAAATTAGAAATAATCTTGTTTTCAGATTTCAGTTTTTGTTCAATTTATTCACTTTGATGTGTGGATTAGACATATTATAGCATATTTAGTCATAAAATGTTGAAAACAGATATTTTAGACCAAGTTAAGAGCTAAAAATTAGAAATAATCTTGTTTTCAGATTTCAAAATTTTGTTCAATTTATTCACTTTTATGTGTGGATTAGACATATTATAGCTTATTTAGTCATAAAATGTTGAAAACAGATATTTTAGACCAAGTTAAGAGCTAAAAATTAGAAATAATCTTGTTTTCAGATTTCAAGTTTTTGTTCATTTATTCACTTTTATGTGTGGATTAGACATATTATAGCTTATTTAGTCATAAAATGTTGAAAACAGATATTTTAGACCAAGTTAAGAGCTAAAAATTAGAAATAATCTTGTTTTCAGATTTCAAGTTTCTTTTCAATTCTGCACTTTTATGTGTGGATTGTACATATTATAGCTTATTTAGTCATAAAATGTTAAAAACACATATTTTAGACCAAGTTAAGAGCTAAAAATTAGAAATAATCTTGTTTTCAGATTTCAAGTTTCTTTTCAATTTCTGCACTTTTATGTAAGGATTGTACATATTATAGCTTATTTAATCCTAAAATGTTGAAAACAGATATTTTAGACCAAGTTAAGAGCTAAAAATTAGAAATAATCTTGTTTCAGATTTCAAGATTTTGTTCAATTTATTCACTTTTATGTGTGGATTAGACATATTATAGCTTATTTAGTCAAAATGTTGAAAACAGATATTTTAGACCAAGTTAAGAGCTAAAAATTAGAAATAATCTTGTTTTCAGATTTCAAGTTTTTGTTCAATTTATTCACTTTTATGTGTGGATTAGACATATTATAGCTTATTTAGTCATAAAATGTTGAAAACAGATATTTTAGACCAAGTTAAGAGCTAAAAATTAAAAATAATCTTGTTTTCAGATTTCAAGTTTCTTTTCAATTTCTGCACTTTTATGTGTGGATTGTACATATTATAGCTTATTTAGTCATAAAATGTTGAAAACAGATATTTTAGACCAAGTTAAGAGCTAAAAATTAGAAATAATCTTGTTTTCAGATTTCAAGTTTCTTTTCAATTTCTGCACTTTTATGTGTGGATTGTACATATTATAGCTTATTTAGTCATAAAATGTTGAAAACAGATATTTTAGACCACTTTAAGAGCTAAAAATTAGAAATAATCTTGTTTTCAGATTTCAAGATTTTGTTCAATTTATTCACTTTTATGTGTGGATTAGACATATTATAGCTTATTTAGTCATAAATGTTGAAAACAGATATTTTAGACCAAGTTAAGAGCTAAAAATAAGAAATAATCTTGTTTTCAGATTTCAAGTTTTTGTTCAATTTATTCACTTTTATGTGTGGATTAGACATATTATAGCTTATTTAGTCATAAAATGTTGAAAACAGATATTTTAGACCAAGTTAAGAGCTAAAAATAGAAATAATCTTGTTTTCAGATTTCAAGATTTTGTTCAATTTATTCACTTTTATGTGTGGATTAGACATATTATAGCTTATTTAGTCATAAAATGTTGAAAACAGATATTTTAGACCAAGTTAAGAGCTAGAAATTAGAAATAATCTTGTTTTCAGATTTCAAGTTTTTGTTCAATTTATTCACTTTTATGTGTTGGATTAGACATATTATAGCTTATTTAGTCATAAAATGTTGAAAACAGATATTTGAGACCAAGTTAAGAGCTAAAAATTAGAAATAATCTTGTTTTCAGATTTCAAGTTTCTTTTCAATTTCTGCACTTTTATGTGTGGATTGTACATATTATAGCTATTTAGTCATAAAATGTAGAAAACAGATATTTTAGACCAAGTTAAGAGCTAAAAATTAGAAATAATCTTGTTTTCAGATTTCAAGATTTTGTTCAATTTATTCACTTTTATGTGTGGATTAGACATATTATAGCTTATTTAGTCATAAAATGTTGAAAACAGATATTTTAGACCAAGTTAAGAGCTAAAATTAGAAATAATCTTGTTTTCAGATTTCAAGTTTTTGTTCAATTTATTCACTATTATGTGTGGATTAGACATATTATAGCTTATTTAGTCATAAAATGTTGAAAAACAGATATTTTAGACCAAGTTAAGAGCTAAAAATTAGAAATAATGTTGTTTTCAGATTTCAAGTTTCTTTTCAATTTCTGCACTTTTATGTGTGGATTGTACATATTATAGCTTATTTAGTCATAAAATGTTGAAAACAGATATTTAGACCAAGTTAAGAGCTAAAAATTAGAAATAATCTTGTTTTCAGATTTCAAGATTTTGTTCAATTTATTCACTTTTATGTGTGGATTAGACATATTATAGCTTATTTATTCATAAAATGATGAAAACAGATATTTTAGACCAAGTTAAGAGCTAAAAATTAGAAATAATCTTGTTTTCAGATTTCAAGTTTTTGTTCAATTTATTTACTTTTATGTGTGGATTAGAACATATTATAGCTTATTTAGTCATAAATTGTTGAAAACAGATATTTTAGACCAAGTTAAGAGCTAAAAATTAGAAATAATCTTGTTTTCAGATTTCAAGTTTCTTTTCAATTTCATGCACTTTTATGTGTGGATTGTACATATTATAGCTTATTTAGTCATAAAATGTTGAAAACAGATATTTTAGACCAAGTTAAGAGCTAAAAATAAGAAATAATCTTGTTTTCAGATTTCAAGTTTTTGTTCAATTTATTCACTTTTATGTGTGGATTAGACATATTATAGCTTATTTAGTCATAAAATGTTGAAAACAGATATTTTAGACCAAGTTAAGAGCTAAAAATTAGAAATAATCTTGTTTTCAGATTTCAAGTTTCTTTTCAATTTCTGCACTTTTATGTGTGGATTGTACATATTATAGCTTATTTAGTCATAAAATGTTGAAAACAAATATTTTAGACCAAGTTAAGAGCTAAAAATTAGAAATAATCTTGTTTTCAGATTTCAAGATTTTGTTCAATTTATTCACTTTTATGTGTGGATTAGACATATTATAGCTTATTCAGTCATAAAATGTTGAAAACAGATATTTTAGACCAAGTTAAGAGCTAAAAATTAGAAATAATCTTGTTTTCAGATTTCAAGTTTTTGTTCAATTTATTCACTTTTATGTGTGGATTAGACATATTATAGCTTATTTAGTCATAAAATGTTGAAAACAGATATTTTAGACCAAGTTAAGAGCTAAAATTTAGAAATAATCTTGTTTTCAGATTTCAAGTTTTTGTTCAATTTATTCACTTTTATGTGTGGATTAGACATATTATAGCTTATTTAGTCATAAAATGTTGAAAACAGATATTTTAGACCAAGTTAAGAGCTAAAAATTAGAAATAATCTTGTTTTCAGATTTCAAGTTTCTTTTCAATTTCTGCACTTTTATGTGTGGATTGTACATATTATAGCTTATTTAGTCATAAAATGTTGAAAACAGATATTTTAGACCAGTTAAGAGCTAAAAATTAGAAATAATCTTGTTTTCAGATTTCAAGATTTTGTTCAATTTATTCACTTTTATGTGTGGATTAGACATATTATAGCTTATTTAGTCATAAAATGTTGAAAACAGATATTTTAGACCAAGTTAAGAGCTAAAAATTAGAAATAATCTTGTTTTCAGATTTCAAGTTTTTGTTCAATTTATTCACTTTTATGTGTGGATTAGACATTATTATAGCTTATTTAGTCATAAAATGTTGAAAACAAGATATTTTAGACCAAGTTAAGAGCTAAAAATTAGAAATAATCTTGTTTTCTGATTTCAAGTTTCTTTCAATTTCTGCACTTTTATGTGTGGATTGTACATATTATAGCTTATTTAGTCATAAAATGTTGAAAACAGATATTTTAGACCAAGTTAAGAGCTAAAAATTAGAAATAATCTTGTTTTCAGATTTCAAGATTTTGTTCAATTTATTCACTTTTATGTGTGGATTAGACATATTATAGCTTATTTAGTCATAAAATGTTGAAAACAGATATTTTAGACCAAGTTAAGAGCTAAAAATTAGAAATAATCTTGTTTTCAGATTTCAAGTTTTTGTTCAATTTATTCACTTTTATGTGTGGATTAGACATATTATAGCTTATTTAGTCATAAAATGTTGAAAACAGATATTTTAGACCAAGTTAGAGCTAAAATTAGAAATAATCTTGTTTTCAGATTCAAGTTTCTTTTCAATTTCTGCACTTTTATGTGTGGATTGTACATATTATAGCTTATTTAGTCATAAAATGTTGAAAACAGATATTTTAGACCAAGTTAAGAGCTAAAAATTAGAAATAATCTTGTTTTCAGATTTCAAGATTTTGTTCAATTTATTCACTCTTATGTGTGGATTAGACATATTATAGCTTATTTAGTCATAAAATGTTGAAAACAGATATTTTAGACCAAGTTGAGAGCTAAAAATTAGAAATAATCTTGTTTTCAGATTTCAAGTTTTTGTTCAATTTATTCACTTTTATGTGTGGATTAGACATATTATAGCTTATTTAGTCATAAAATGTTGAAAACAGATATTTTAGACCAAGTTAAGAGCTAAAAATTAGAAATAATCTTGTTTTCAGATTTCATGTTTCTTTTCAATTTATGCACTTTTATGTGTGGATTGTACATATTATAGCTTATTTAGTCATAAAATGTAGAAAACAGATATTTTAGACCAAGTTAAGAGCTAAAAATTAGAAATAATCTTGTTTTCAGATTTCAAGATTTTGTTCAATTTATTCACTTTGATGTGTGGATTAGACATATTATAGCTCATTTAGTCATAAAATGTTGAAAACAGATATTTTAGACCAAGTTAAGAGCTAAAAATTAGAAATAATCTTGTTTTCAGATTTCAAGTTTCTTTTCAATTTCTGCACTTTTATGTTTGGATTGTACATATTATAGCTTATTTAGTCATAAAATGTTGAAAACAGATATTTTAGACCAAGTTAAGAGCTAAAAATTAGAAATAATCTTGTTTTCAGATTTCAAGATTTTGTTCAATTTATTCACTTTTATGTGTGGATTAGACATATTATAGCTTATTTAGTCATAAAATGTTGAAAACAGATATTTTAGACCAAGTTAAGAGCTAAAAATTAGAAATAATCTTGTTTTCAGATTTCAAGTTTTTGTTCAATTTATTCACTTTTATGTGTGGATTAGACATATTATAGCTTAATTAGTCATAAAATGTTGAAAACAGATATTTTAGACCAAGTTAAGAGCTAAAAATTAGAAATAATCTTGTTTTCAGATTTCAAGTTTCTTTTCAATTTCTGCACTTTTATGTGTGGATTGTACATATTATAGCTTCTTTAGTCATAAAATGTTGAAAACAGATATCTTAGACCAAGTTAAGAGCTAAAAATTAGAAATAATCTTGTTTTCAGATTTCAAGATTTTGTTCAATTTATTCACTTTTATGTGTGGATTAGACATATTATAGCTTATTTAGTCATAAAATATTGAAAACAGATATTTTAGACCAAGTTAAGAGCTAAAAATTAGAAATAATCTTGTTTTCAGATTTCAAGTTTTTGTTCAATTTATTCACTTTTATGTGTGGATTAGACATATTATAGCTTATTTAGTCATAAAATGTTGAAAACAGATATTTTAGACCAAGTTAAGAGCTAAAAATTAGAAATAATCTTGTTTTCAGATTTCAAGTTTCTTTTCAATTTCTGCACTTTTATGTGTGGATTGTACATATTATATGCTTATTTAGTCATAAAATGTTGAAAACAGATATTTTAGACCAAGTTAAGAGCTAAAAATTAGAAATAATCTTGTTTTCAGATTTCAAGATTTTGTTCAATTTATTCACTTTTATGTGTGGATTAGACATATTATAGCTTATTTAGTCATAAAATGTTGAAAACAGATATTTTAGACCAAGTTAAGAGCTAAAAATTAGAAATAATCTTGTTTTCAGATTTCAAGTTTTTGTTCAATTTATTCACTCTTATGTGTGGATTAGACATATTATAGCTTATTTAGTCATAAAATGTTGAAAACAGATATTTTAGACCAAGTTAAGAGCTAAAAATTAGAAATAATCTTGTTTTCAGATTTCAAGTTTCTTTTCAATTTCTGCACTTTTATGTGTGGATTGTACATATTATAGCTTATTTAGTCATAAAATGTTGAAAACAGATATTTTAGACCAAGTTAAGAGCTAAAAATTAGAAATAATCTTGTTTTCAGATTTCAAGATTTTGTTCAATTTATTCACTTTTATGTGTGGATTAGACATATTATAGCTTATTTAGTCATAAAATGTTGAAAACAGATATTTTAGACCAAGTTAAGAGCTAAAAATTAGAAATAATATTGTTTTCAGATTTCAAGTTTTTGATCAATTTATTCACTTTTATGTGTGGATTAGACATATTATAGCTTATTTAGTCATAAAATGTTGAAAACAGATATTTTAGACCAAGTTAAGAGCTAAAAATTAGAAATAATCTTGTTTTCAGATTTCAAGTTTCTTTTCAATTTCTGCACTTTTATGTGTGGATTGTACATATTATAGCTTATTTAGTAATAAAATGTTGAAAACAGATATTTTAGACCAAGTTAAGAGCTAAAAATTAGAAATAATCTTGTTTTCAGATTTCAAGATTTTGTTCAATTTATTCACTTTTATGTGTGGATTAGACATATTATAGCTTATTTAGTCATAAAATGTTGAAAACAGATATTTTAGACCAAGTTAAGAGCTAAAAAATTAGAAATAATCTTGTTTTCAGATTTCAAGTTTCTTTTCAATTTCTGCACTTTTATGTGTGGATTGTACATATTATAGCTTATTTAGTCATAAAATGTTGAAAACAGATATTTTAGACCAAGTTAAGAGCTAAAAATTAGAAATAATCTTGTTTTCAGATTTCAAGATTTTGTTCAATTTATTCACTTTTATGTGTGGATTAGACATATTATAGCTTATTTAGTCATAAAATGTTGAAAACAGATATTTTAGACCAAGTTAAGAGCTAAAAATTAGAAATAATCTTGTTTTCAGATTTCAAGATTTTGTTCAATTTATTCACTTTTATGTGTGGATTAGACATATTATAGCTTATTTAGTCATAAAATGTTGAAAACAGATATTTTAGACCAAGTTAAGAGCTAAAAATTAGAAATAATCTTGTTTTCAGATTTCAAGTTTTTGTTCAATTTATTCACTTTTATGTGTGGATTAGACATATTATAGCTTAATTAGTCATAAAATGTTGAAAACAGATATTTTAGACCAAGTTAAGAGCTAAAAATTAGAAATAATCTTGTTTTCAGATTTCAAGTTTCTTTTCAATTTCTGCACTTTTATGTGTGGATTGTACATATTATAGCTTCTTTAGTCATAAAATGTTGAAAACAGATATTTTAGACCAAGTTAAGAGCTAAAAATTAGAAATAATCTTGTTTTCAGATTTCAAGATTTTGTTCAATTTATTCACTTTTATGTGTGGATTAGACATATTATAGCTTATTTAGTCATAAAATATTGAAAACAGATATTTAGACCAAGTTAGGAGCTAAAAATTAGAAATAATCTTGTTTTCAGATTTCAAGTTTTTGTTCAATTTATTCACTTTTATGTGTGGATTAGACATATTATAGCTTATTTAGTCATAAAATGTTGAAAACAGATAATTTAGACCAAGTTAAGAGCTAAAAATTAGAAATAATCTTGTTTTCAGATTTCAAGTTTCTTTTCAATTTCTGCACTTTTATGTGTGGATTGTACATATTATAGCTTATTTAGTCATAAAATGTTGAAAACAGATATTTTAGACCAAGTTAAGAGCTAAAAATTAGAAATAATCTTGTTTTCAGATTTCAAGATTTTGTTCAATTTATTCACTTTTATGTGTGGATTAGACATATTATAGCTTATTTAGTCATAAAATGTTGAAAACAGATATTTTAGACCAAGTTAAGAGCTAAAAATTAGAATAATCTTGTTTTCAGATTTCAAGTTTTTGTTCAATTTATTCACTTTTATGTGTGGATTAGACATATTATAGCTTATTTAGTCATAAAATGTTGAAAACAGATATTTTAGACCAAGTTAAGAGCTAAAAATTAGAAATAATCTTGTTTTCAGATTTCAAGTTTCTTTTCAATTTCTGCACTTTTATGTGTGGATTGTACATATTATAGCTTATTTAGTCATAAAATGTTGAAAACAGATATTTTAGACCAAGTTAAGAGCTAAAAATTAGAAATAATCTTGTTTTCAGATTTCAAGATTTTGTTCAATTTATTCACTTTTATGTGTGGATTAGACATATTATAGCTTATTTAGTCATAAAATGTTGAAAACAGATATTTTAGACCAAGTTAAGAGCTAAAAATAGAAATAATCTTGTTTTCCAGATTTCAAGTTTTGATCAATTTATTCACTTTTATGTGTGGATTAGACATATTATAGCTTATTTAGTCATAAAATGTTGAAAACAGATATTTTAGACCAAGTTAAGAGCTAAAAATTAGAAATAATCTTGTTTTCAGATTTCAAGTTTCTTTTCAATTTCTGCACTTTTATGTGTGGATTGTACATATTATAGCTTATTTAGTAATAAAATGTTGAAAACAGATATTTTAGACCAAGTTAAGAGCTAAAAATTAGAAATAATCTTGTTTTCAGATTTCAAGATTTTGTTCAATTTATTCACTTTTATGTGTGGATTAGACATATTATAGCTTATTTAGTCATAAAATGTTGAAAACAGATATTTTAGACCAAGTTAAGAGCTAAAAATTAGAAATAATCTTGTTTTCAGATTTCAAGTTTCTTTTCATTTCTGCACTTTTATGTGTGGATTGTACATATTATAGCTTATTTAGTCATAAAATGTTGAAAACAGATATTTTAGACCAAGTTAAGAGCTAAAAATTAGAAATAATCTTGTTTTCAGATTTCAAGATTTTGTTCAATTTATTCACTTTTATGTGTGGATTAGACATATTATAGCTTATTTAGTCATAAAATGTTGAAAACAGATATTTTAGACCAAGTTAAGAGCTAAAAATTAGAAATAATCTTGTTTTCAGATTTCAAGTTTCTTTTCAATTTCTGCACTTTTATGTGTGGATTGTACATATTATAGCTTATTTAGTCATAAAATGTTGAAAACAGATATTTTAGACCAAGTTAAGAGCTAAAAATTAGAAATAATCTTGTTTTCAGATTTCAAGATTTTGTTCAATTTATTCACTTTTATGTGTGGATTAGACATATTATAGCTTATTTAGTCATAAAATGTTGAAAACAGATATTTTAGACCAAGTTAAGAGCTAAAAATTAGAAATAATCTTGTTTTCAGATTTCAAGTTTTTGATCAATTTATTCACTTTTATGTGTGGATTAGACATATTATAGCTTATTTAGTCATAAAATGTTGAAAACAGATATTTTAGACCAAGTTAAGAGCTAAAAATTAGAAATAATCTTGTTTTCAGATTTCAAGTTTCTTTTCAATTTCTGCACTTTTATGTGTGGATTGTACATATTATAGCTTATTTAGTAATAAAATGTTGAAAACAGATATTTTAGACCAAGTTAAGAGCTAAAAATTAGAAATAATCTTGTTTTCAGATTTCAAGATTTTGTTCAATTTATTCACTTTTATGTGTGGATTGTACATATTATAGCTTATTTAGTCATAAAATGTTGAAAACAGATATTTTAGACCAAGTTAAGAGCTAAAAATTAGAAATAATCTTGTTTTCAGATTTCAAGATTTTGTTCAATTTATTCACTTTTATGTGTGGATTAGACATATTATAGCTTATTTAGTCATAAAATATTGAAAACAGATATTTTAGACCAAGTTAAGAGCTAAAAATTAGAAATAATCTTGTTTTCAGATATCAAGTTTTTGTTCATTTATTCACTTTTATGTGTGGATTAGACATATTATAGCTTATTTAGTCATAAAATGTTGAAAACAGATATTTTAGACCAAGTAAAGAGCTAAAAATTAGAAATAATCTTGTTTTCAGATTTCAAGTTTCTTTTCAATTTCTGCACTTTTATGTGTGGATTGTACATATTATAGCTTATTTAGTCATAAAATGTTGAAAACAGATATTTTAGACCAAGTTAAGAGCTAAAAATTAGAAATAATCTTGTTTTCAGATTTCAAGATTTTGTTCAATTTATTCACTTTTATGTGTGGATTAGACATATTATAGCTTATTTATTCATAAAATGTTGAAAACAGATATTTTAGACCAAGTTAAGAGCTAAAAATTAGAAATAATCTTGTTTTCAGATTTCAAGTTTTTGTTCAATTTATTCACTTTTATGTGTGGATTAGACATATTATAGCTTATTTAGTCATAAAATGTTGAAAACAGATATTTTAGACCAAGTTAAGAGCTAAAAATTAGAAATAATCTTGTTTTCAGATTTCAAGTTTCTTTTCAATTTCTGCACTTTTATGTGTGGATTGTACATATTATAGCTTATTTAGTCATAAAATGTTGAAAACAGATATTTTAGACCAAGTTAAGAGCTAAAAATTAGAAATAATCTTGTTTTCAGATTTCAAGATTTTGTTCAATTTTATTCACTTTTATGTGTGGATTAGACATATTATAGCTTATTTAGTCATAAAATGTTGAAAACAGATATTTTAGACCAAGTTAAGAGCTAAAAATTAGAAATAATCTTGTTTTCAGATTTCAAGTTTTTGATCAATTTATTCACTTTTATGTGTGGATTAGACATATTATAGCTTATTCAGTCATAAAATGTTGAAAACAGATATTTTAGACCAAGTTAAGAGCTAAAAATTAGAAATAATCTTGTTTTCAGATTTCAAGTTTCTTTTCAATTTCTGCACTTTTATGTGTGGATTGTACATATTATAGCTTATTTAGTAATAAAATGTTGAAAACAGATATTTTAGACCAAGTTAAGAGCTAAAAATTAGAAATAATCTTGTTTTCAGATTTCAAGATTCTGTTCAATTTATTCACTTTTATGTGTGGATTAGACATATTATAGCTTATTTAGTCATAAAATGTTGAAAACAGATATTTTAGACCAAGTTAAGAGCTAAAAATTAGAAATAATCTTGTTTTCAGATTTCAAGTTTCTTTTCAATTTCTGCACTTTTATGTGTGGATTGTACATATTATAGCTTATTTTGTCATAAAATGTTGAAAACAGATATTTTAGACCAAGTTAAGAGCTAAAAATTAGAAATAATCTTGTTTTCAGATTTCAAGTTTTTGTTCAATTTATTCACTTTTATGTGTGGATTAGACATATTATAGCTTATTTAGTCATAAAATGTTGAAAACAGATTTTTAGACCAAGTTAAGAGCTAAAAAATTAGAAATAATCTTGTTTTCAGATTTCAAGTTTCTTTTCAATTTCTGCACTTTTATGTGTGGATTGTACATATTATAGCTTATTTAGTCATAAAATGTTGAAAACAGATATTTTAGACCAAGTTAAGAGCTAAAAATTAGAAATAATCTTGTTTCAGATTTCAAGATTTTGTTCAATTTATTCACTTTTATGTGTGGATTAGACATATTATAGCTTATTTAGTCATAAAATGTTGAAAACAGATATTTTAGGACCAAGTTAAGGGCTAAAAATTAGAAATAATCTTGTTTTCAGATTTCAAGTTTTTGATCAATTTATTCACTTTTATGTGTGGATTAGACATATATAGCTTATTTAGTCATAAAATGTTGAAAACAGATATTTTAGACCAAGTTAAGAGCTAAAAATTAGAAATAATCTTGTTTTCAGATTTCAAGTTTCTTTTCAATTTCTGCACTTTTATGTGTGGATTGTACATATTATAGCTTATTTAGTAATAAAATGTTGAAAACAGATATTTAGACCAAGTTAAGAGCTAAAAATTAGAAATAATCTTGTTTTCAGATTTCAAGATTTTGTTCAATTTATTCACTTTTATGTGTGGATTAGACATATTATAGCTTATTTAGTCATAAAATGTTGAAAACAGATATTTTAGACCAAGTTAAGAGCTAAAAATTAGAAATAATCTTGTTTTCAGATTTCAAGTTTCTTTTCAATTTCTGCACTTTTATGTGTGGATTGTACATATTATAGCTTATTTAGTCATAAAATGTTGAAAACAGATATTTTAGACCAAGTTAAGAGCTAAAAATTAGAAATAATCTTGTTTTCAGATTTCAAGATTTTGTTCAATTTATTCACTTTTATGTGTGGATTAGACATATTATAGCTTATTTAGTCATAAAATGTTGAAAACAGATATTTTAGACCAAGTTAAGAGCTAAAAAATCTTGTTTTCAGATTTCAAGTTTCTTTTCAATTTCTGCACTTTTATGTGTGGATTGTACATATTATAGCTTATTTAGTCATAAAATGTTGAAAACACATATCTTAGACCAAGTTAAGAGCTAAAAATTAGAAATAATCTTGTTTTCAGATTTCAAGATTTTGTTCAATTTATTCACTTTTATGTGTGGATTAGACATATTATAGCTTATTTAGTCATAAAATGTTGAAAACAGATATTTTAGACCAAGTTAAGAGCTTAAAATTAGAAATAATCTTGTTTTCAGATTTCAAGTTTCTTTTCAATTTCTGCACTTTTATGTGTGGATTGTACATATTATAGCTTATTTAGTAATAAAATGTTGAAAACAGATATTTTAGACCAAGTTAAGAGCTAAAAATTAGAAATAATCTTGTTTTCAGATTTCAAGATTTTGTTCAATTTATTCACTTTTATGTGTGGATTAGACATATTATAGCTTATTTAGTCATAAAATGTTGAAAACAGATATTTTAGGACCAAGTTAAGAGCTAAAAATAAGAAATAATCTTGTTTTCAGATTTCAAGTTTCTTTTCAATTTCTGCACTTTTATGTGTGGATTGTACATATTATAGCTTATTTAGTCATAAAATGTTGAAAACAGATATTTTAGACCAAGTTAAGAGCTAAAAATTAGAAATAATCTTGTTTTCAGATTTCAAGATTTTGTTCAATTTATTCACTTTTATGTGTGGATTAGACATATTATAGCTTATTTAGTCATAAAATGTTGAAAACAGATATTTTAGACCAAGTTAAGAGCTAAAAATTAGAAATAATCTTGTTTTCAGATTTCAAGTTTTTGTTCAATTTATTCACTTTTATGTGTGGATTAGACATATTATAGCTTATTTAGTCATAAAATGTTGAAAACAGATATTTTAGACCAAGTTAAGAGCTAAAAATTAGAAATAATCTTGTTTTCAGATTTCAATTTTCTTTTCAATTTCTGCACTTTTATGTGTGGATTGTACATATTATAGCTTATTTAGTCATAAAATGTTGAAAACAGATATTTTAGACAAGTTAAGAGCTAAAAATTAGAAATAATCTTGTTTTCAGATTTCAAGATTTTGTTCAATTTATTCACTTTTATGTGTGGATTAGACATATTATAGCTTATTTAGTCATAAAATGTTGAAAACAGATATTTTAGACCAAGTTAAGAGCTAAAAATTAGAAATAATCTTGTTTTCAGATTTCAAGTTTTTGTTCAATTTATTCACTTTTATGTGTGGATTAGACATATTATAGCTTATTTAGTCATAAAATGTTGAAAACAGATATTTTAGACCAAGGTTAAGAGCTAAAAATTAGAAATAATCTTGTTTTCAGATTTCAAGTTTCTTTTCATTTCTGCACTTTTATGTGTGGATTGTACATATTATAGCTTATTTAGTCATAAATGTTGAAACAGATATTTTAGACCAAGTTAAGAGCTAAAAATTAGAAATAATCTTGTTTTCAGATTTCAAGATTTTGTTCAATTTATTCACTTTTATGTGTGGATTAGACATATTATAGCTTATT
>CAUEHI010000655.1:0-30717 GCA_958507055.1 Crioceris asparagi
TATAGTCATAAAATGTTAGACCAAGTTAAGAGCTAAAAATTAGAAATAATCTTGTTTTCCGATATAAAGTTTTTTTTCAATTTCTGCACTTTTATGTGTGGATTAGACATATTATAGCTTATTTAGTCATAAAATGTTGAAAACAGATATTTTAGACCAAGTTAAGAGCTAAAAATTAGAAATAATCTTGTTTCCGATTTAAAGTTTTTTTTCAATTTCTGCACTTTTATGTGTGGATTAGACATATTATAGCTTATTTAGTCATAAATTGTTGGAAACAGATATTTTAGACCAAGTTAAGAGCTAAAAATTAGAAATAATCTTGTTTTCCGATTTAAAGTTTTTTTTCAATTTCTGCACTTTTATGTGTGGATTAGACAAATTATAGCTTATTTAGTCATAAAATGTTGAAAACAGATATTTTAGACCAAGTTAAGAGCTAAAAATAAGAAATAATCTTGTTTTCCGATTTCAAGTTTCTTTTCAATTTCTGCACTTTTATGTGTGGATTAGACATATTATAGCTTATTTAGTCATAAAATGTTGAAAACAGATATTTTTAATCTTGTTTTCAGATTTCAAGTTTTTGTTCAATTTATTCACTTTTATGTGTGGATTAGACATATTATAGCTTATTTAGTCATAAAATGTTGAAAACAGATATTTTAGACCAAGTTAAGAGCTAAAATTAGAAATAATCTTGTTTTCAGATTTCAAGTTTTTGTTCAATTTATTCGCTTTTATGTGTGGATTAGACATATTATAGCTTATTTAGTCATAAAATGTTGAAAACAGATATTTTAGACCAAGTTAAGAGCTAAAAATTAGAAATAATCTTGTTTTCAGATTTCAAGTTTTTGTTCAATTTATTCACTTTTATGTGTGGATTAGACATATTATAGCTTATTTAGTCATAAAATGTTGAAAACAGATATTTTAGACCAAGTTAAGAGCTAAAAATTAGATATAATCTTGTTTTCCGATTTAAGGTTTTTGTTCAATTTATTCACTTTTATGTGTGGATTAGACATATTATAGCTTATTTAGTCATAAAATGTTGAAAACAGATATTTTAGACCAAGTTAAGAGCTAAAAATCAGAAATAATCTTGTTTTCAGATTTCAAGTTTTTGTTCAATTTATTCACTTTTATGTGTGGATTAGACATATTATAGCTTATTTAGTCATAAAATGTTAAAAACAGATATTTTAGACCAAGTTAAGAGCTAAAAATTAGAAATAATCTTGTTTTCAGATTTCAAGTTTTTGTTCAATTTATTCACTTTTATATGTGGATTAGACATATTATAGCTTATTTAGTCATAAAATGTTGAAAACAGATATTTTAGACCAAGTTAAGAGCTAAAAATTAGAAATAATCTTGTTTTCAGATTTCAAGTTTTTGTTCAATTTATTCACTTTTATGTGTGGATTAGACATATTATAGCTTATTTAGTCATAAAATGTTGAATACAGATATTTTCGACCAAGTTAAGAGCTAAAAATTAGAAATAATCTTGTTTTCAGATTTCAAGTTTTTGTTCAATTTATTCACTTTTATGTGTGGATTAGACATGTTATAGCTTATTTAGTCATAAAATGTTGAAAACAGATATTTTAGACCAAGTTAAGAGCTAAAAATTAGAAATAATCTTGTTTTCAGATTTCAAGATTTTGTTCAATTTATTCACTTTTATGTGTGGATTAGTCATATTATAGCTTATTTAGTCATAAAATGTTGAGAACAGATATTTTAGACCAAGTTAAGAGCTAAAAATTAGAAATAATCTTGTTTTCCGATTTAAAGTTTTTTTTCAATTTCTGCACTTTTATGTGTGGATTAGACATATTGTAGCTGATTTAGTCATAAAATGTTGAAAACAGATATTTTAGACCAAGTTAAGAGCTAAAAATTAGAAATAATCTTGTTTTCCGATTTAAAGTTTTTTTTCAATTTCTGCACTTTTATGTGTGGATTAGACATATTATAGCTTATTAAGTCATAAAATGTTGAAAACAGATATTTTAGACCAAGTTAGGAGCTAAAAATTAGAAATAATCTTGTTTTCCGATTTCAAGTTGTTTTTCAATTTCTGCACTTTTATGTGTGGATTAGACATATTATAGCTTATTTATTCATAAAATGTTGAAAACAGATATTTTAGACCAAGTTAAGAGCTAAAAATTAGAAATAATCTTGTTTTCCGATTTAAAGTTTTTTTTTTCAATTTCTGCACTTCTATGTGTGGATTAGACATATTATAGCTTATTAAGTCATAAAATGTTGAAAACAGATATTTTAGACCAAGTTAAGAGCTAAAAATTAGAAATAATCTTGTTTTCCGATTTAAAGTTTTTTTTCAATTTCTGCACTTTTATGTGTGGATTAGACATATTAAAGCTTATTTAGTCATAAAATGTTGAAAACAGATATTTTAGACCAAGTTAAGAGCTAAAAATTAGAAATAATCTTGTTTTCCGATTTAAAGTTTTTTTCAATTTCTGCACTTTTATGTGTGGACTAGACATATT
Source organism: Crioceris asparagi (assembly GCA_958507055.1). Lineage (NCBI taxonomy): Eukaryota > Metazoa > Arthropoda > Insecta > Coleoptera > Chrysomelidae > Crioceris > Crioceris asparagi. The sequence goes on from CAUEHI010000655.1 coordinate 2,532, forward strand.
ATAGCTTATTTAGTCATAAAATGTTGAAAACAGATATCTTAGACCAAGTTAAGAGCTAAAAATTAGAAATAATCTTGTTTTCCGATTTAAAGTTTTTTTCCAATTTCTGCACTTTTATGTGTGGATTAGACATATTATAGCTTATTTAGTCATAAAATGTTGAAAACAGATATTTTAGACCAAGTTAAGAGCTAAAAATTAGAAATAATCTTGTTTTCCGATTTGAAGTTTTTTTTCAATTTCTGCACTTTTATGTGTGGATTAGACATATTATAGCTTCTTTAGTCATAAAATGTTGAAAACAGATATTTTAGACCAAGTTAAGAGCTAAGAATTAGAAATAATCTTGTTTTCCGATTTAAAGTTTTTTTTCAATTTCTGCACTTTTATGTGTGGATTAGACATATTATAGCTTATTTAGTCATAAAATGTTGGAAACAGATATTTTAGACCAAGTTAAGAGCTAAAAATTAGAAATAATCTTGTTTTCCGATTTAAAGTTTTTTTTCAATTTCTGCACTTTTATGTGTGGATTAGACAAATTATAGCTTATTTAGTCATAAAATGTTGAAAACAGATATTTTAGACCAAGTTAAGAGCTAAAAATTAGAAATAATCTTGTTTTCCGATTTCAAGTTTCTTTTCAATTTCTGCACTTTTATGTGTGGATTAGACATATTATAGCTTATTTAGTCATAAAATGTTGAAAACAGATATTTTAGACCAAGTTAAGAGCTAAAAATTAGAATTAATCTTGTTTTCCGATTTAAAGTTTTTTTTCAATTTCTGCACTTTTATGTGTGGATTAGACATATTATAGCTTATTTAGTCATAAAATGTTGAAAACAGATATTTTAGACCAAGTTAAGAGCTAAAAATTAGAAATAATCTTGTTTTCCGATTTAAAGTTTTTTTTCAATTTCTGCACTTTTATGTGTGGATTAGACATATTGTAGCTTATTTAGTCATAAAATGTTGAAAACAGATATTTGAGACCAAGTTAAGAGCTAAAAATTAGAAATAATCTTGTTTTCCGATTTCAAGTTTCTTTTCAATTTCTGCACTTTTATGTGTGGATTAGACATATTATAGCTTATTTAGTCATAAAATGTTGAAAACAGATATTTTAGACCAAGTTAAGAGCTAAAAATTAGAAATAATCTTGTTTTCCGATTTAAAGTTTTTTTTCAATTTCTGCACTTTTATTTGTGGATTAGACATATTATAGCTTATTTAGTCATAAAATGTTGAAAACAGATATTTTAGACCAAGTTAAGAGCTAAAAATTAGAAATAATCTTGTTTTCCGTTTTAAATTTTTTTTTCAATTTCTGCACTTTTATGTGTGGATTAGACATATTATAGCTTATTAAGTCATAAAATGTTGAAAACAGATATTTTAGACCAAGTTAAGAGCTAAGAATTAGAAATAATCTCGTTTTCCGATTTAAAGTTTTTTTTCAGTTTCTGCACTTTTATGTGTGGATTAGACATATTATAGCTTATTTAGTCATAAATTGTTGGAAACAGATATTTTAGACCAAGTTAAGAGCTAAAAATTAGAAATAATCTTGTTTTCCGATTTAAAGTTTTTTTTCAATTTCTGCACTTTTATGTGTGGATTAGACAAATTATAGCTTATTTAGTCATAAAATGTTGAAAACAGATATTTTAGACCAAGTTAAGAGCTAAAAATTAGAAATAATCTTGTTTTCCGATTTCAAGTTTCTATTCAATTTCTGCACTTTTATGTGTGGATTAGACATATTATAGCTTATTTAGTCATAAAATTTTGAAAACAGATATTTTTAATCTTGTTTTCAGATTTCAAGTTTTTGTTCAATTTATTCACTTTTATGTGTGGATTAGACATATTATAGCTTATTTAGTCATAAAATGTTGAAAACAGATATTTTAGACCAAGTTAAGAGCTAAAAATTAGAAATAATCTTGTTTTCAGATTTCAAGTTTTTGTTCAATTTATTCGATTTTATGTGTGGATTAGACATATTAAAGCTTATTTAGTCATAAAATGTTGAAAACAGATATTTTAGACCAAGTTAAGAGCTAAAAATTAGAAATAATCTTGTTTTCCGATTTAAAGTTTTTTTTCAATTTCTGCACTTTTATGTGTGGACTAGACATATTATAGCTTATTTAGTCATAAAATGTTGAAAACAGATATCTTAGACCAAGTTAAGAGCTAAAAATTAGAAATAATCTTGTTTTCCGATTTAAAGTTTTTTTTCAATTTCTGCACTTTTATGTGTGGATTAGACATATTATAGCTTATTTAGTCATAAAATGTTGAAAACAGATATTTTAGACCAAGTTAAGAGCTAAAAATTAGAAATAATCTTGTTTTCCGATTTGAAGTTTTTTTTCAATTTCTGCACTTTTATGTGTGGATTAGACATATTATAGCTTATTTAGTCATAAAATGTTGAAAACAGATATTTTAGACCAAGTTAAGAGCTAAGAATTAGAAATAATCTTGTTTTCCGATTTAAAGTTTTTTTCAATTTCTGCACTTTTATGTGTGGATTAGACATATTATAGCTTATTTAGTCATAAAATGATGGAAACATTTATTTTAGACCAAGTTAAGAGCTAAAAATTAGAAATAATCTTGTTTTCCGATTTAAAGTTTTTTTCAATTTCTGCACTTTTATGTGTGGATTAGACAAATTATAGCTTATTTAGTCATAAAATGTTGAAAACAGATATTTTAGACCAAGTTAAGAGCTAAAAATTAGAAATAATCTTGTTTTCCGATTTCAAGTTTCTTTTCAATTTCTGCACTTTTATGTGTGGATTAGACATATTATAGCTTATTTAGTCATAAAATGTTGAAAACAGATATTTTAGACCAAGTTAAGAGCTAAAAATTAGAATTAATCTTGTTTTCCGATTTAAAGTTTTTTTTCAATTTCTGCACTTTTATGTGTGGATTAGACATATTATAGCTTATTTAGTCATAAAATGTTGAAAACAGATATTTTAGACCAAGTTAAGAGCTAAAAATTAGAAATAATCTTGTTTTCCGATTTAAAGTTTTTTTTCAATTTCTGCACTTTTATGTGTGGATTAGACATATTGTAGCTTATTTAGTCATAAAATGTTGAAAACAGATATTTGAGACCAAGTTAAGAGCTAAAAATTAGAAATAATCTTGTTTTCCGATTTCAAGTTTCTTTTCAATTTCTGCACTTTTATGTGTGGATTAGACATATTATAGCTTATTTAGTCATAAAATGTTGAAAACAGATATTTTAGACCAAGTTAAGAGCTAAAAATTAGAAATAATCTTGTTTTCCGATTTAAAGTTTTTTTTCAATTTCTGCACTTTTATGTGTGGATTAGACATATTATAGCTTATTTAGTCATAAAATGTTGAAAACAGATATTTTAGACCAAGTTAAGAGCTAAAAATTAGAAATAATCTTGTTTTCCGTTTTAAATTTTTTTTTCAATTTCTGCACTTTTATGTGTGGATTAGACATATTATAGCTTATTAAGTCATAAAATGTTGAAAACAGATATTTTAGACCAAGTTAAGAGCTAAGAATTAGAAATAATCTTGTTTTCCGATTTAAAGTTTTTTTTCAGTTTCTGCACTTTTATGTGTGGATTAGACATATTATAGCTTATTTAGTCATAAATTGTTGGAAACAGATATTTTAGACCAAGTTAAGAGCTAAAAATTAGAAATAATCTTGTTTTCCGATTTAAAGTTTTTTTTCAATTTCTGCACTTTTATGTGTGGATTAGACAAATTATAGCTTATTTAGTCATAAAATGTTGAAAACAGATATTTTAGACCAAGTTAAGAGCTGAAAATTAGAAATAATCTTGTTTTCCGATTTCAAGTTTCTATTCAATTTCTGCACTTTTATGTGTGGATTAGACATATTATAGCTTATTTAGTCATAAAATTTTGAAAACAGATATTTTTAATCTTGTTTTCAGATTTCAAGTTTTTGTTCAATTTATTCACTTTTATGTGTGGATTAGACATATTATAGCTTATTTAGTCATAAAATGTTGAAAACAGATATTTTAGACCAAGTTAAGAGCTAAAAATTAGAAATAATCTTGTTTTCAGATTTCAAGTTTTTGTTCAATTTATTCGCTTTTATGTGTGGATTAGACATATTATAGCTTATTTAGTCATAAAATGTTGAAAACAGATATTTTAGACCAAGTTAAGAGCTAAAAATTAGAAATAATCTTGTTTTCAGATTTCAAGTTTTTGTTCAATTTATTCACTTTTATGTGTGGATTAGACATATTATAGCTTATTTAGTCATAAAATGTTGAAAACAGATATTTTAGACCAAATTAAGAGCTAAAAATTAGAAATAATCTTGTTTTCCGATTTAAGGTTTTTGTTCAATTTATTCACTTTTATGTGTGGATTAGACATATTGTAGCTTATTTAGTCATAAAATGTTGAAAACAGATATTTTAGACCAAGTTAAGAGCTAAAAATTAGAAATAATCTTGTTTTCCGATTTAAGGTTTTTGTTCAATTTATTCACTTTTATGTGTGGATTAGACATATTATAGCTTATTTAGTCATAAAATGTTGAAAACAGATATTTTAGACCAAGTTAAGAGCTAAAAATCAGAAATAATCTTGTTTTCAGATTTCAAGTTTTTGTTCAATTTATTCACTTTTATGTGTGGATTAGACATATTATAGCTTATTTACTCATAAAATGTTAAAAACAGATATTTTAGACCAAGTTAAGAGCTAAAAATTAGAAATAATCTTGTTTTCAGATTTCAAGTTTTTGTTCAATTTATTCACTTTTATGTGTGGATTAGACATATTATAGCTTATTTAGTCATAAAATGTTGAAAACAGATATTTTAGACCAAGTTAAGAGCTAAAAATTAGAAATAATCTTGTTTTCAGATTTCAAGTTTTTGTTCAATTTATTCACATTTATGTGTGGATTAGACATATTATAGCTTATTTAGTCATAAAATGTTGAAAACAGATATTTTCGACCAAGTTAAGAGCTAAAAATTAGAAATAATCTTGTTTTCAGATTTCAAGTTTTTGTTCAATTTATTCACTTTTATGTGTGGATTAGACATAATATAGCTTATTTAGTCATAAAATGTTGAGAACAGATATTTTAGACCAAGTTAAGAGCTAAAAATTAGAAATAATCTTTTTTTCAGATTTCAAGATTTTGTTCAATTTATTCACTGTTATGTGTGGATTAGACATATTATAGCTTATTTAGTCATAAAATGTTGAAAACAGATATTTTAGACCAAGTTAAGAGCTAAAATTTAGAAATAATCTTGTTTTCAAATTTCAAGATTTTGTTCAATTTATTCACTTTTATGTGTGGATTAGACATATTATAGCTTATTTAGTCATAAAATGTTGAAAACATATTTTAGACCAAGTTAAGAGCTAAAAATTAGAAATAATCTTGTTTTCCGATTTAAAGTTTTTGTTCAATTTATTCACTTTTATGTGTGGATTAGACATATTATAGCTTATTTAGTCATAAAATGTTGAAAACAGATATTTTAGACCAAGTTAAGAGCTAAGAATTAGAAATTATCTTGTTTTCCGATTTAAAGTTTTTGTTCAATTTATTCACTTTTATGTGTGGATTAGACATATTATAGCTTATTTAGTCATAAAATGTTGAAAACAGATAGATATTTTAGACCAAGTTAAGAGCTAAAAATTAGAGATAATCTTGTTTTCCGATTTCAAGTTTCTTTTCAATTTCTGCACTTTTATGTGTGGATTAGACATATTATAGCTTATTTAGTCATAAAATGTTGAAAACAGATATTTTAAACCAAGTTAAAGGCTAAAAATTAGAAATAATCTTGTTTTCCGATTTAAAGTTTTTTTTCAATTTCTGCACTTTTATGTGTGGATTAGACATATTATAGCTTATTTAGTCATAAAATGTTGAAAACAGATATTTTATACCAAGTTAAGAGCTAAAAATTAGAAATAATCTTGTTTTCCGATTTCAAGTTTATTTTCAATTTCTGCACTTTTATGTGTGGATTAGACATACTATAGCTTATTTAGTCATAAAATGTTGAAAACAGATAGTTTAGACCAAGTTAAGAGCTAAAAATTAGAAATAATCTTGTTTTCCGATTTAAAGTTTTTTTTCAATTTCTGCACTTTTATGTGTGGATTAGACATATTATAGCTTATTTAGTCATAAAATGTTGAAAACAGATATTTTAGACCAAGTTAAGAGCTAAAAATTAGAAATAATCTTGTTTTCCGATTTAAAGTTTTTTTTCAATTTCTGCACTTTTATGTGTGGATTAGACATATTATAGCTTATTAAGTCATAAAATGTTGAAAACAGATATTTTAGACAAAGTTAAGAGCTAAAAATTAGAAATAATCTTGTTTTCCGATTTAAAGTTTTTTTTCAATTTCTGCACTTTTATGTGTGGATTAGACATATTATAGCTTATTAAGTCATAAAATGTTGAAAACAGATATTTTAGACCAAGTTAAGAGCTAAAATTTAGAAATAATCTTGTTTTCAGATTTCAAGATTTTGTTCAATTTATTCACTTTTATGTGTGGATTAGACATATTATAGCTTATTTAGTCATAAAAAGTTGAAAACATATTTTAGACCAAGTTAAGAGCTAAAAATTAGAAATAATCTTGTTTTCCGATTTAAAGTTTTTGTTCAATTTATTCACTTTTATGTGTGGATTAGACATATTATAGCTTATTTAGTCATAAAATGTTGAAAACAGATATTTTAGACCAAGTTAAGGGCTAAAAATTAGAAATAATCTTGTTTTCCGATTTAAAGTTTTTTTTCAATTTCTGCACTTTTATGTGTGGATTAGACATATTATAGCTTATTTAGTCATAAAATGTTGAAAACAGATATTTTATACCAAGTTAAGAGCTAAAAATTAGAAATAATCTTGTTTTCCGATTTCAAGTTTATTTTCAATTTCTGCACTTTTATGTGTGGATTAGACATATTATAGCCTATTTAGTCATAAAATGTTGAAAACAGATATTTTAGACCAAGTTAAGAGCTAAAAATTAGAAATAATCTTGTTTTCCGATTTAAAGTTTTTTTTCAATTTCTGCACTTTTATGTGTGGATTAGACATATTATAGCTTATTTAGTCATAAAATGTTGAAAACAGATATTTTAGACCAAGTTAAGAGCTAAAAATTAGAAATAATCTTGTTTTCCGATTTAAAGTTTTTTTTCAATTTCTGCACTTTTATGTGTGGATTAGACATATTATAGCTTATTAAGTCATAAAATGTTGAAAACAGATATTTTAGACAAAGTTAAGAGCTGAAAATTAGAAATAATCTTGTTTTCCGATTTAAAGTTTTTTTTCAATTTCTGCACTTTTATGTGTGGATTAGACATATTATAGCTTATTAAGTCATAAAATGTTGAAAACAGATATTTTAGACAAAGTTAAGAGCTAAAAATTAGAAATAATCTTGTTTTCCGATTTAAAGTTTTTTTCCAATTTCTGCACTTTTATGTGTGGATTAGACATATTATAGCTTATTTAGTTTAGATTATTTCATATTTTTAGTTCATAACTTGGTCTAAAATGTCTGTTTTCGACATTTTATGACTAAATAAGTTATAATATGTCAGATCCTCACATAAAAGTGCAGAAATTGAGCAAAAACTTAAAATCGGAAAATAAGATTATTTCTAATATTTAACTCTTTACTTGGTCTAAAACGTCTGTTTTCAGAATTTTTTGACTAAATAAGTTATAATACGTCCAATTCATACATAAAAGAGCAGAAATTGAACAAAATCTTAAAATCGGAAAAAATCGGATTATTTCTAATATTTTAACTTGGTCTAAAATGTCTATTTTCAGAATTTTATGACTAAATAAGTTGTAATATGTCCAATTCACACATAAAAGTGCAGATATTGAACAAAAACTTAAAATCGGAAAATAAGATTATTTCATACTTTTAGCTCATAATTTGGTCTAAAATGTCTGTTTTCAACATTTTATGACTAAATAAGTTATAATATGTCTAATCCACACATAAAAGTGCAGAAATTGAACAAAAACTTAAAATCGGAAAATAAGATTATTTCATATTTTTAGCTCATAAATCTGGTCTAATATGTCTGTTTTCAACATTTTATGACTAAATAATAAATAAAATGTCCAAACCACACATAAAAGTGCAGAAATTGATCAAAAACTTAAAATCGGAAAATAAGATTATTTCTAATATTTAGCTATTAACTTGGTCTGAAATGTCTATTTTCAGAATTTTATGACTAAATAAGTTATAACATGTCCAATTCACACATAAAAGTGCAGAAATTGAACAAAAACTTAAAATCGGAAAATAAGATTATTTCATATTTTTAGCTCATAACTTGGTCTAAAATGTCTGTTTTCGACATTTTATGACTAAATTAGTTATAATATGTCTAATCCTCACATAAAAGTGCAGAAATTGAACAAAAACTTCAAATCGGAAAATAAGATTATTTCTAATTTTTAGCTCATAACTCGGTCTAAAATGTCTATTTTCAGAGTTTTATCACTAATTAAGTTATAATATGTCCAATTCACACATAAAAGTGCAGAAATTGAAAAAAAACTTTAAATCGGGAAATAAGATTATTTCATACTTTTAGCTCATAACTTGGTCTAATATGTCTGTTTTCAACATTTTATGACTAAATAATAAATAAAATGTCCAAACCACACATAAAAGTGCAGAAATTGAACAAAAACTTAAAATCGGAAAATAAGATTATTTCATATTTTTAGCTCATAACTTGGTCAAAAATGTCTGTTTTCGACATTTTATGACTAAATTAGTTATAATATGTCTAATCCTCACATAAAAGTGCAGAAATTGAACAAAAACTTCAAATCGGAAAATAAGATTATTTCTAATTTTTAGCTCATAACTCGGTCTAAGATGTCTATTTTCAGAGTTTTATCACTAATTAAGTTATAATATGACCAATTCACACATAAAAGTGCAGAAATTGAGCAAAAACTTAAAATCGGAAAATAAGATTATTTATAATTTTTAGCTCTTTACTTGGTCTAAAATGTCTGTTTTCAGCATTTCATGACTACATAAGTTATAACAAGTCCAATTCACACATTAAAGTGCAGAAATTGAGCAAAAACTTAAAATCGGAAAAAAAGATTATTTCTAATATTTAGCTCTTAACTTGGTCTAAAATGTCTATTTTCAGAATTTTATGACTAAATAAGTTATTATATGTCTAATCCTCACATAAAATTTTCAGAGTTTTATCACTAATTAAGTTATAATATGTCCAATTCACACATAAAAGTGCAGAAATTGAAAAAAAACTTTAAATCGGGAAATAAGATTATTTCATACTTTTAGCTCATAACTTGGTCTAATATGTCTGTTTTCAACATTTTATGACTAAATAATAAATAAAATGTCCAAACCACACATAAAAGTGCAGAAATTGAACAAAAACTTAAAATCGGAAAATAAGATTATTTCATATTTTTAGCACATAACTTGGTCAAAAATGTCTGTTTTCGACATTTTATGACTAAATTAGTTATAATATGTCTAATCCTCACATAAAAGTGCAGAAATTGAACAAAAACTTCAAATCGGAAAATAAGATTATTTCTAATTTTTAGCTCATAACTCGGTCTAAGATGTCTATTTTCAGAGTTTTATCACTAATTAAGTTATAATATGACCAATTCACACATAAAATTGCAGAAATTGAGCAAAAACTTAAAATCGGAAAATAAGATTATTTATAATTTTTAGCTCTTTACTTGGTCATAAAATGTCTGTTTTCAGCATTTCATGACTAAATAAGTTATAACAAGTCCAATTCACACATTAAAGTGCAGAAATTGAGCAAAAACTAAAAATCGGAAAAAAAGATTATTTCTAATATTTAGCTCTTAACTTGGTCTAAAATGTCTATTTTCAGAATTTTATGACTAAATAAGTTATTATATGTCTAATCCTCACATAAAAGTGCAGAAATTGAACAAAAAGTTGAAATCGGAAAATAAGATTATTTCTAATTTTTAGCTCATAACTCGGTCTAAAATGTCTATTTTCAGAGTTTTATCACTAAAAAAGTTATAATATGTCCAATTCACACATAAAAGTGCAGAAATTGAAAAAAAAACTTTAAATCGGAAAATAAGATTATTTCATACTTTTAGCTCATAACTTGGTCTAAAATAACTGTTTTCAACATTTTATGACTAAATAAGTTATAATATGTCTAATCCTCACATAAAAGTGCAGAAATTGAACAAAAACTTGAAATCGGAAAATAAGATTTTTTCTAATTTTTAGCTCATAACTCTGTATAAAATGTCTATTTTCAGTGTTTTATCACTAAATAAGTTATAATATGTCCAATTCATACTAAAAGCATAAGGAAATTAAGGAGGTGGATATTCATTTCGGTTTTTCTCGGTTTGTGTTGAATGAATTTTTTTGAATTTTTTTTTAATTGTTCTTTGAGGTAGGGAGCAGGCGACCATTCGGTTAGAATTCTTCATCCCTTACCATTTTTTAAATATAAAGGGTTGAAAAAAAATGCAATTATTTTTTTTTGAGAGAACGAAAAGAGATATCGAAAAACTTCAAAAGCTTAAAGATAGCCTCAACGATTAAATTAAACATAAAAAATCGTCGGCTGCGCGAATCCCATAGGAACCGCCACGTTCTGGATTAACTGGGAGGAGGTAAATTTTCGGTGCGAAAAACATGCTCAAACGGGACATTCAATCAATCTATGAAGCCATGAAAATATCTCAGAATTTTTTAATCCATTACAAAGCTGACAAAATCTGTCGTGGTATAAGCTAGGTTTTTTCTCAAATATCCCTTTAATAAGGGCGCTACGGGCGTTTAAAGTTGAGGGATGAAATTTCTGAATTTTATCACAAGTTTCAATCAAGTAAAAACGTTCGAATTTGAAATTTTATATCTCGGTTATGGTAGGTCCTAGAGGGTTGATTTTTTTTTCAAAACATTATTTGGACATTTCTTAAACTTTCATTCACTCATACTATGGCTCTATCTCTAATATTTCGGGTAGCTCATCACTGGTCGAAAATAAGCTTGCTTCCTGCACACTTCTACAATAACAGTAATTGAGCAAAAACTTAAAATCGGAAAATAAGATTATTTCTAATATCTAGCTCTTAACTTGGTCTAAAATATCTATTTTCAGAATTTTATGACTAAAAAAGTTATAATAAGTCCAATTCACACATAAAAGTGCAGAAATTGAGCAAAAACTTAAAATCGGAAAATAAGATTATTTCATATTTTTAGCTCATAAACTTGGTCTAATATGTCTGTTTTCAACATTTTATGACTAAATAATAAATAAAATGTCCAAACCACACATAAAAGTGCAGAAATTGAGCAAAAACTTAAAATCGGAAAATAAGATTATTTCTAATATTTAGCTATTAACTTGGTCTAAAATGTCTATTTTCAGAATTTTATGACTAAATAAGTTATAATATGTCCAATTCACACATAAAAGTGCAGAAATAGAGCAAAAACTTAAAATCGGAAAATAAGATTATTTATAATTTTTAGCTCTTTACTTGGTCTAAAATGTCTGTTTTCAGCATTTCATGACTAAATAAGTTATAACAAGTCCAATTCACACATTAAAGTGCAGAAATTGAGAGAAAACTTAAAATCGGAAAAAAAGATTATTTCTAATATTTAGCTCTTAACTTGGTCTAAAATGTCTATTTTCAGAATTTTATGACTAAATAAGTTATTATATGTCTAATCCTCACATAAAAGTGCAGAAATTGAACAAAAAGTTGAAATCGGAAAATAAGATTATTTCTAATTTTTAGCTCATAACTCGGTCTAAAATGTCTATTTTCAGAGTTTTATCACTAAAAAAGTTATAATATGTCCAATTCACACATAAAAGTGCAGAAATTGAAAAAAAAACTTTAAATCGGAAAATAAGATTATTTCATACTTTTAGCTCATAACTTGGTCTAAAATAACTGTTTTCAACATTTTATGACTAAATAAGTTATAATATGTCTAATCCTCACATAAAAGTGCAGAGATTGAACAAAAACTTGAAATCGGAAAATAAGATTTTTTCTAATTTTTAGCTCATAACTCGGTATAAAATGTCTATTTTCAGTGTTTTATCACTAAATAAGTTATAATATGTCCAATTCATACTAAAAGCGTAAGGAAATTAAGGAGGTGGATATTCATTTCGGTTTTTCTCGGTTTGTGTTGAATGAATTTTTTTGATTTTTTTTTAATTGTTCTTTGAGGTAGGGAGCAGGTGACCATTTGGTTTAGAATTCTTCATCCCTTACCATTTTTGAAATATAAAGGGTTGAAAAAAAATGCAATTATTTTTTTTTTGAGAGAACGAAAAGAGATATCGAAAAAATTCAAAAGCTTAAAGATAGCCTCAACGATTGGATTAAACATAAGAAATCGTCGGCTGCGCGAATCCCATAGGAACCGCCACGTTCTGGAATAACTGGGAGGAGGTAAATTTTCGGTGCGAAAAACATGCTCAAACGGGACATTCAATCAATCTATGAAGCCATGAAAATATCTCAGAATTTTTTAAGCCATTACAAAGCTGACAAAATCTGTCGTGGTATAAGCTAGGTTTTTTCTCAAATATCCCTTTAATAAGGGCGCTACGGGCGTTTAAAGTTGAGGGATGAAATTTCTGAATTTTATCACAAGTTTCAATCAAGTAAAAACGTTCGAATTTGAAATTTTATATCTCGGTTATGGTAGGTCCTAGAGGGTTGATTTTTTTTTCAAAACATTATTTGGACATTTCTTAAACTTTCATTCACTCATACTATGGCTCTATCTCTAATATTTCGGGTAGCTCATCACTGGTCGAAAATAAGCTTGCTTCCTGCACACTTCTACAATAACAGTAATTGAGCAAAAACTTAAAATCGGAAAATAAGATTATTTCTAATATCTAGCTCTTAACTTGGTCTAAAATATCTATTTTCAGAATTTTATGACTAAAAAAGTTATAATAAGTCCAATTCACACATAAAAATGCAGAAATTGAGCAAAAACTTAAAATCGGAAAATAAGATTATTTCATATTTTTAGCTCATAAACTTGGTCTAATATGTCTGTTTTCAACATTTTATGACTAAATAATAAATAAAATGTCCAAACCACACATAAAAGTGCAGAAATTGAGCAAAAACTTAAAATCGGAAAATAAGATTATTTCTAATATTTAGCTATTAACTTGGTCTAAAATGTCTATTTTCAGAATTTTATCACTAAATAAGTTGTAATATGTCCAATTCACACATAAAAGTGCAGATATTGAACAAAAACTTAAAATCGGAAAATAATATAATAATAATACTTTTAGCTCATAATTTGGTCTAAAATGTCTGTTTTCAACATTTTATGACTAAATAAGTTATAATATGTCTAATCCACACATAAAAGTGCAGAAATTGAACAAAAACTTAAAATCGGAAAATAAGATTATTTCATATTTTTAGCACATAAACCTGGTCTAATATGTCTGTTTTCAACATTTCATGACTAAATAATAAATAAAATGTCCAAACCACACATAAAAGTGCAGAAATTGATCAAAAACTTAAAATCGGAAAATAAGATTATTTCTAATATTTAGCTATTAACTTGGTCTGAAATGTCTATTTTCAGAATTTTATGACTAAATAAGTTATAACATGTCCAATTCACACATAAAAGTGCAGAAATTGAACAAAAACTTCAAATCGGAAAATAAGATTATTTCTAATTTTTAGCTCATAACTCGGTCTAAAATGTCTATTTTGAGAGTTTTATCACTAATTAAGTTATAATATGTCCAATTCACACATAAAAGTGCAGAAATTGAGCAAAAACTTAAAATCGGAAAATAAGATTATTTCATATTTTTAGCTCATAAACTTGGTCTAATATGTCTGTTTTCAACATTTTATGACTAAATAATAAATAAAATGTCCAAACCACACATAAAAGTGCAGAAATTGAGCAAAAACTTAAAATCGGAAAATAAGATTATTTCTAATATTTAGCTATTAACTTGGTCTAAAATGTCTATTTTCAGAATTTTATCACTAAAAAAGTTATAATATGTCCAATTCACACATAAAAGTGCAGAAATTGAAAAAAAAACTTTAAATCGGAAAATAAGATTATTTCATACTTTTAGCTCATAACTTGGTCTAAAATAACTGTTTTCAACATTTTATGACTAAATAAGTTATAATATGTCTAATCCTCACATAAAAGTGCAGAAATTGAACAAAAACTTGAAATCGGAAAATATGATTTTTTCTAATTTTTAGCTCATAACTCGGTATAAAATGTCTATTTTCAGTGTTTTATCACTAAATAAGTTATAATATGTCCAATTCATACTAAAAGCATAAGGAAATTAAGGAGGTGGATATTCATTTCGGCTTTTCTCGGTTTGTGTTGAATGAATTTTTTTGAATTTTTTTTAATTGTTCTTTGAGGTAGGGAGCAGGTGACCATTCGGTTTAGAATTCTTCATCCCTTACCATTTTTTATATATAAAGGGTTGAAAAAAAATGCAATTATTTTTTTTTGAGAGAACGAAAAGAGATATCGAAAAAAATCAAAAGCTTAAAGATAGCCTCAACGATTGGATTAAACATAAAAAATCGTCGGCTGCGCGAATCCCATAGGAACCGCCACGTTCTGGAATAACTGGGAGGAGGTAAATTTTCGGTGCGAAAAACATGCTCAAATCAATCTATGAAGCCATGAAAATATCTCAGAATTTTTTAATTCATTACAAAGCTGACAAAATCTGTCGTGGTATAAGCTAGGTTTTTTCTCAAATATCCCTTTAATAAGGGCGCTACGAGCGTTTAAAGTTGAGGGATGAAATTTCTGAATTTTATCACAAGTTTCAATCAAGTAAAAACGTTCGAATTTGAAATTTTATATCTCGGTTATGGTAGGTCCTAGAGGGTTGATTTTTTTTTTCAAAACATTATTTGGACATTTCTTAAACTTTCATTCACTCATACTATGGCTCTATCTCTAATATTTCGGGTAGCTCATCACTGGTCGAAAATAAGCTTGCTTCCTGCACACTTCTACAATAACCGTAATTGAGCAAAAACTTAAAATCGGAAAATAAGATTATTTCTAATATCTAGCTCTTAACTTGGTCTAAAATATCTATTTTCAGAAATTTATGACTAAAAAAGTTATAATAAGTCCAATTCACACATAAAAGTGCAGAAATTGAGCAAAAACTTAAAATCGGAAAATAAGATTATTTCATATTTTTAGCTCATAAACTTGGTCTAATATGTCTGTTTTCAATATTTTATGACTAAATAATAAATAAAATGTCCAAACCACACATAAAAGTGCAGAAATTGAGCAAAAACTTAAAATCGGAAAATAAGATTATTTCTAATATTTAGCTATTAACTTGGTCTAAAATGTCTATTTTCAGAATTTTATGACTAAATAAGTTATAATATGTCCAATTCACACATAAAAGTGCAGAAATTAAACAAAAACTTAAAATCGGAAAATAAGATTATTTCATATTTTTAGCTCATAAACTTGGTCTAATATGTCTGTTTTCAACATTTTATGACTAAATAATAAATAAAATGTCCAAACCACACATAAAAGTGCAGAAATTGAGCAAAAACTTAAAATCGGAAAATAAGATTATTTCTAATATTTAGCTATTAACTTGGTCTAAAATGTCTATTTTCAGAATTTTATGACTAAATAAGTTATAATATGTCCAATTCACACATAAAAGTGCAGAAAGTGAACAAAAACTTAAAATCGGAAAATAAGATTATTTCTAATTTTTAGCTCATAACTCGGTCTAAAATGTCTATTTTCAGATTTTTATCACTAATTAAGTTATAATATGTCCAATTCACACATAAAAGTGTAGAAATTGAAAAAAAACTTTAAATCGGGAAATAAGATTATTTCATACTTTTAGCTCATAACTAGGTCTAATATGTCTGTTTTCAACATTTTATGACTATATAATAAATAAAATGTCCAAACCACACATAAAAGTGCAG
Organism: Crioceris asparagi; assembly: GCA_958507055.1. NCBI lineage: Eukaryota > Metazoa > Arthropoda > Insecta > Coleoptera > Chrysomelidae > Crioceris > Crioceris asparagi. The sequence goes on from CAUEHI010000655.1 coordinate 18,671, forward strand.
AAATTGAACAAAAACTTAAAATCGGAAAATAAGATTATTTCATATTTTTAGCTCATAACTTGGTCAAAAATGTCTGTTTTCGACATTTTATGACTAAATTAGTTATAATATGTCTAATCCTCACATAAAAGTGCAGAAATTGAACAAAAACTTCAAATCGGAAAATAAGATTATTTCTAATTTTTAGCTCTTAACTTGGTCTAAAATATCTGTTTTCAACATTTTATGACTAAATAAGCTATAATATGTCTAATCCACACATAAAAGTGCAGAAATTGAAAATAAACTTGAAATCGGAAAACAAGATTATTTCTAATTTTTAGCTCTTAACTTGGTATAAAATATCTGTTTTCAACATTTTATGACTAAATAAGCTATAATATGTCTAATCCACACATAAAAGTGCAGAAATTGAAAAAAAACTTTAAATCGGAAAACAAGATTATTTCTAATTTTTAGCTCTTAACTTGGTCTAAAATATCTGTTTTCAACATTTTATGACTAAATAAGCTATAATATGTCTAATCCACACACAAAAGTGAATAAATTGAACAAAAACTTTAAATAGGATAACAAGATTATTTCTAATTTTAAGCTCTTAACTTGGTCTAAAATATCTGTTTTCAACATTTTATGACTAAATAAGCTATAATATGTCTAATCCACACATAAAAGTGAATAAATTGAACAAAAACTTTAAATCGGAAAACAAGATTATTTCTAATTCTTAGCTCTCAACTTGGTCTAAAATATCTGTTTTCAACATTTTATGACTAAATAAGCTATAATATGTCTAATCCACACATAAAAGTGAATAAATTGAACAAAAACTTTAAATCGGAAAACAAGATTATTTCTAATTTTAAGCTCTTAACTTGGTCTAAAATATCTGTTTTCAACATTTTATGACTAAATAAGCTATAATATGTCTAATCCATACATAAAAGTGAATAAATTGAACAAAAACTTTAAATCGGAAAACAAGATTATTTCTAATTTTTAGCTCTTAACTTGGTCTAAAATATGTTTTCAACATTTTATGACTAAATAAGCTATAATATGTCTAATCCACACATAAAAGTGAATAAATTGAACAAAATCTTGAAATCTGAAAACAAGATTATTTCTAATTTTTAGCTCTTAACTTGGTCTAAAATATCTGTTTTCAACATTTTATGACTAAATAAGCTATAATATGTCTAATCCACACATTAAAGTGAATAAATTGAACAAAATCTTGAAATCTGAAAACAAGATTATTTCCAATTTTTAGCTCTTAACTTGGTCTAAAATATCTGTTCTCAACATTTTATGACTAAATAAGCTATAATATGTCTAATCCACACATAAAAGTGAATAAATTGAACAAAATCTTGAAATCTGAAAACAAGATTATTTCTAATTTTTAGCACTCAACTTGGTCTAAAATATCTGTTTTCAACATTTTATGACTAAATAAGCTATAATATGTCTAATCCACACATAAAAGTGAATAAATTGAACAAAAACTTGAAATCTGAAAACAAGATTATTTCTAATTTTTAGCTCTTAACTTGGTCGAAAATATCTGTTTTCAACATTTTATGACTAAATAAGCTATAATATGTCTAATCCACACATAAAAGTGAATAAATTGAACAAAAACTTGAAATCTGAAAACAAGATTATTTCTAATTTTTAGCTCTTAACTTGGTCTAAAATATCTGTTTTCAACATTTTATGACTAAATAAGCTATAATATGTCTAATCCACACATAAAAGTGAATAAATTGAACAAAAACTTGAAATCTGAAAACAAGATTATTTCTATTTTTTAGCTCTTAACTTGGTCTAAAATATCTGTTTTTAACATTTTATGACTAAATAAGCTATAATATGTCTAATCCACACATAAAAGTGAATAAATTGAACAAAAACTTTAAATCGGAAAACAAGATTATTTCTAATTTTTAGCTCTTAACTTGGTCTAAAATATCTGTTTTCAACATTTTATGACTAAATAAGCTATAATATGTCTAATCCACACATAAAAGTGCAGAAATTGAAAATAAACTTGAAATCGGAAAACAAGATTATTTCTAATTTTTAGCTCTTAACTTGGTATAAAATATCTGTTTTCAACATTTTATGACTAAATAAGCTATAATATGTCTAATCCACACATAAAAGTGCAGAAATTGAAAAAAAACTTTAAATCGGAAAACAAGATTATTTCTAATTTTTAGCTCTTAACTTGGTCTAAAATATCTGTTTTCAACATTTTATGACTAAATAAGCTATAATATGTCTAATCCACACTTAAAAGTGAATAAATTGAACAAAAACTTTAAATAGGATAACAAGATTATTTCTAATTTTAAGCTCTTAACTTGGTCTAAAATATCTGTTTTCAACATTTTATGACTAAATAAGCTATAATATGTCTAATCCACACATAAAAGTGAATAAATTGAACAAAAACTTTAAATCGGAAAACAAGATTATTTCTAATTCTTAGCTCTCAACTTGGTCTAAAATATCTGTTTTCAACATTTTATGACTAAATAAGCTATAATATGTCTAATCCACACATAAAAGTGAAGAAATTGAACAAAAACTTTAAATCGGAAAACAAGATTATTTCTAATTTTAGGCTCTTAACTTGGTCTAAAATATCTGTTTTCAACATTTTATGACTAAATAAGCTATAATATGTCTAATCCATACATAAAAGTGAATAAATTGAACAAAAACTTTAAATCGGAAAACAAGATTATTTCTAATTTTTAGCTCTTAACTTGGTCTAAAATATGTTTTCAACATTTTATGACTAAATAAGCTATAATATGTCTAATCCACACATAAAAGTGAATAAATTGAACAAAATCTTGAAATCTGAAAACAAGATTATTTCTAATTTTTAGCTCTTAACTTGGTCTAAAATATCTGTTTTCAACATTTTATGACTAAATAAGCTATAATATGTCTAATCCACACATAAAAGTGAATAAATTGAACAAAATCTTGAAATCTGAAAACAAGATTATTTCCAATTTTTAGCTCTTAACTTGGTCTAAAATATCTGTTCTCAACATTTTATGACTAAATAAGCTATAATATGTCTAATCCACACATAAAAGTGAATAAATTGAACAAAATCTTGAAATCTGAAAACAAGATTATTTCTAATTTTTAGCTCTCAACTTGGTCTAAAATATCTGTTTTCAACATTTTATGACTAAATAAGCTATAATATGTCTAATCCACACATAAAAGTGAATAAATTGAACAAAAACTTGAAATCTGAAAACAAGATTATTTCTAATTTTTAGCTCTTAACTTGGTCGAAAATATCTGTTTTCAACATTTTATGACTAAATAAGCTATAATATGTCTAATCCACACATAAAAGTGAATAAATTGAACAAAAACTTGAAATCTGAAAACAAGATTATTTCTAATTTTTAGCTCTTAACTTGGTCTAAAATATCTGTTTTCAACATTTTATGACTAAATAAGCTATAATATGTCTAATCCACACATAAAAGTGAATAAATTGAACAAAAACTTGAAATCTGAAAACAAGATTATTTCTATTTTTTAGCTCTTAACTTGGTCTAAAATATCTGTTTTTAACATTTTATGACTAAATAAGCTATAATATGTCTAATCCACACATAAAAGTGAATAAATTGAACAAAAACTTGAAATCTGAAAACAAGATTATTTCTGATTTTTAGCTCTTAACTTGGTCTAAAATATCTGTTTTCAACATTTTATGACTAAATAAGCTATAATATGTCTAATCTACACATAAAAGTGAATAAATTGAACAAAAACCTTAAATCGGAAAACAAGATTATTTCTAATTTTTAGCTCTTAACTTGGTCTAAAATATCTGTTTTCAACATTTTATGACTAAATAAGCTATAATATGTCTAATCCACACATAAAAGTGAATAAATTGAACAAAAACTTTAAATCGGAAAACAAGATTATTTCTAATTTTTAGCTCTTAACTTGGTCTAAAATATCTGTTTTCAACATTTTATGACTAAATAAGCTATAATATGTCTAATCCACACATAAAAGTGAATAAATTGAACAAAAACCTTAAATCGGAAAACAAGATTATTTCTAATTTTTAGCTCTTAACTTGGTCTAAAATATCTGTTATCAACATTTTATGACTAAATAAGCTATAATATGTCTAATCCACACATAAAAGTGAATAAATTGAACAAAAACTTGAAATCTGAAAACAAGATTATTTCTAATTTTTAGCTCTTAACTTGGTCTAAAATATCTGTTTTCAACATTTTATGACTAAATAAGCTATAATATGTCTAATCCACACATAAAAGTGAATAAATTGAACAAAAACTCGAAATCTGAAAACAAGATTAAAAATATCTGTTTTCAACATTTTATGACTAAATAAGCTATAATATGTCTAATCCACACATAAAAGTGCAGAAATTGAATAGAAACTTGAAATCGGAAAACAAGATTATTTCTAATTTTTAGCTCTTAACTTGGTCTAAAATATCTGTTTTCAACATTTTATGACTAAATAAGCTATAATATGTCTAATCCACACATAAAAGTGCAGAAATTGAAAAAAAACTTTAAATCGGAAAACAAGATTATTCCTAATTTTTAGCTCTTAACTTGGTCTAAAATATCTGTTTCCAACAATTTATGACTAAATAAGCTATAATATGTCTAATCCACACATAAAAGTGCAGAAATTGAAAAAAAACTTTAAATCGGAAAACAAGATTATTTCTAATTCTTAGCTCTTAACTTGGTCTAAAATATCTGTTTTCAACATTTTATGACTTAATAAGCTATAATATGTCTAATCCACACATAAAAGTGCAGAAATTGAAAAAAAACTTTAAATCGGAAAACAAGATTATTTCTAATTTTTAGCTCTTAACTTGGTCTAAAATATCTGTTTTCAACATTTTATGACTAAATAAGCTATAATATGTCTAATCCACACTTAAAAGTGCAGAAATTGAAAAAAAACCTTAAATCGGAAAACAAGATTATTTCTAATTTTTAGCTCTTAGCTTGGTCTAAAATATCTGTTTTCAACATTTTATGACTAAATAAGCTATAATATGTCTAATCCACACATAAAAGTGCAGAAAATGAAAAGAAACTTGAAATCGGAAAACAAGATTATTTCTAATTTTTAGCTCTTAACTTGGTCTCAAATATCTGTTTTCAACATTTTATGACTAAATAAGCTACAATATGTCTAATCCACACATAAAAGTGCAGAAATTGAAAAAAAACTTTAAATCGGAAAACAAGATTATTTCTAATTTTTAGCTCTTAACTTGGTCTAAAATATCTGTTTTCAACATTTTATGACTAAATAAGCTATAATATGTCTAATCCACACATAAAAGTGCAGAAATTGAAAAAAAACTTTAAATCGGAAAACAAGATTAATTCTAATTTTTAGCTCTTAACTTGGTCTAAAATATCTGTTTTCAACATTTTATGACTAAATAAGCTATAATATGTCTAATCCACACATAAAAGTGCGGAAATTGAAAAGAAACTTGAAATCGGAAAACAAGATTATTTCTAATTTTTAGCTCTTAACTTGGTCTAAAATATCTGTTTTCAACAATTTATGACTAAATAAGCTATAATTTGTCTAATCCACACATAAAAGTGCAGAAATTGAAAAAAAACTTTAAATCGGAAAACAAGATTATTTCTAATTTTTAGCTATTAACTTGGTCTAAAATATCTGTTTTCAACATTTTATGACTAAATAAGCTATAATATGTCTAATCCACACATAAAAGTGCAGAGATTGAAAAAAAACTTTAAATCGGAAAACAAGATTATTTCTAATTTTTAGCTCTTAACTTGGTCTAAAATATCTGTTTCCAACAATTTATGACTAAATAAGCTATAATATGTCTAATCCACACATAAAAGTGCAGAAATTGAAAAAAAACTTTAAATCGGAAAACAAGATTATTTCTAATTCTTAGCTCTTAACTTGGTCTAAAATATCTGTTTTCAACATTTTATGACTTAATAAGCTATAATATGTCTAATCCACACATAAAAGTGCAGAAATTGAAAAAAAACTTTAAATCGGAAAACAAGATTATTTCTAATTTTTAGCTCTTAACTTGGTCTAAAATATCTGTTTTCAACATTTTATGATTAAATAAGCTATAATATGTCTAATCCACACATAAAAGTGCAGAAATTGAAAAAAAACTTTAAATCGGAAAACAAGATTATTTCTAATTTTTAGCTCTTAACTTGGTCTAAAATATCTGTTTTCAACATTTTATGACTAAATAAGCTATAATATGTCTAATCCACACATAAAAGTGCAGAAATTGAAAAGAAACTTGAAATCGGAAAACAAGATTATTTCTAATTTTTAGCTCTTAACTTGGTCTCAAATATCTGTTTTCAACATTTTATGACTAAATAAGCTACAATATGTCTAATCCACACATAAAAGTGCAGAAATTGAAAAAAAACTTTAAATCGGAAAACAAGATTATTTCTAATTTTTAGCTCTTAACTTGGTCTAAAATATCTGTTTTCAACATTTTATGACTAAATAAGCTATAATATGTCTAATCCACACATAAAAGTGCAGAAATTGAAAAAAAACTTTAAATCGGAAAACAAGATTAATTCTAATTTTTAGCTCTTAACTTGGTCTAAAATATCTGTTTTCAACATTTTATGACTAAATAAGCTATAATATGTCTAATCCACACATAAAAGTGCGGAAATTGAAAAGAAACTTGAAATCGGAAAACAAGATTATTTCTAATTTTTAGCTCTTAACTTGGTCTAAAATATCTGTTTTCAACAATTTATGACTAAATAAGCTATAATTTGTCTAATCCACACATAAAAGTGCAGAAATTGAAAAAAAACTTTAAATCGGAAAACAAGATTATTTCTAATTCTTAGCTCTTAACTTGGTCTAAAATATCTGTTTTCAACATTTTATGACTAAATAAGCTATAATATGTCTAATCCACACATAAAAGTGCAGAAATTGAAAAAAAACTTCAAATCGGAAAACAAGATTATTTCTAATTTTTAGCTCTTAACTTGGTCTAAAATATCTGTTTTCAACATTTTATGACTAAATAAGCTATAATATGTCTAATCCACACATAAAAGTGCAGAAATTGAAAAAAAACTTTAAATCGGAAAACAAGATTATTTCTAATTTTTAGCTCTTAACTTGGTCTAAGATATCTGTTTTCAACATTTTATGACTAAATAAGCTATAATATGTCTAGTCCACACATAAAAGTGCAGAAATTGAAAAAAAACTTTAAATCGGAAAACAAGATTATTTCTAATTTTTAGCTCTTAACTTGGTCTAAAATATCTGTTTTCAACATTTTATGACTTAATAAGCTATAATATGTCTAATCCACACATAAAAGTGCAGAAATTGAAAAAAAAAACTTTAAATCGGAAAACAAGATTATTTCTAATTTTTAGCTCTTAACTTGGTCTAAAATATCTGTTTTCTACATTTTATGAATAAATAAGCTATAATATGTCTAATCCACACATAAAAGTGCAGAAATTGAAAAAAAACTTGAAATCGGAAAACAAGATTATTTCTAATTTTTAGCTCCTAACTTGGTCTAAAATATCTGTTTTCAACATTTTATGACTTAATAAGCTATAATATGTCTAATCCACACATAAAAGTGCAGAAATTGAAAAAAAACTTTAAATCGGAAAACAAGATTATTTCTAATTTTTAGCACTTAACTTGGTCGAAAATATCTGTTTTCAACATTTTATGACTAAATAAGCTATAATATGTCTAATCCACACATAAAAGTGCAGAAATTGAAAAAAATCTTTAAATCGGAAAACAAGATTATTTCTAATTTTTAGCTCTTAACTTGGTCTAAAATATCTGTTTTCAACATTTTATGACTAAATAAGCTATAATATGTCTAATCCACACATAAAAGTGCAGAAACTGAAAAGAAACTTGAAATCGGAAAACATGATTATTTCTAATTTTTAGCTCTTAACTTGGTCTAAAATATCTGTTCTCAACATTTTATGACTAAATAAGCTATAATATGTCTAATCCACACATAAAAGTGCAGAAATTGAAAAAAAACTTTAAATCGGAAAACAACATTATTTCTAATTTTTAGCTCTTAACTTGGTCTAAAATATCTGTTTTCAACATTTTATGACTTAATAAGCTATAATATGTCGAATCCACACATAAAAGTGCAGAAATTGAAAAAAAAAACTTTAAATCGGAAAACAAGATTATTTCTAATTTTTAGCTCTTAACTTGGTCTAAAATATCTGTTTTCTACATTTTATGAATAAATAAGCTATAATATGTCTAATCCACACATAAAAGTGCAGAAATTGAAAAAAAACTTGAAATCGGAAAACAAGATTATTTCTAATTTTTAGCTCCTAACTTGGTCTAAAATATCTGTTTTCAACATTTTATGACTTAATTATCTATAATATGTCTAATCCACACATAAAAGTGCAGAAATTGAAAAAAAACTTTAAATCGGAAAACAAGATTATTTCTAATTTTTAGCTCTTAACTTGGTCTAAAATATCTGTTTTCAACATTTTATGACTAAATAAGCTATAATATGTCTAATCCACACATAAAAGTGCAGAAATTGAAAAAAAACTTTAAATCGGAAAACAAGATTATTTCTAATTTTTAGCTCTTAACTTGGTCTAAAATATCTGTTTTCAACATTTTATGACTAAATAAGCTATAATATGTCTAATCCACACATAAAAGTGCAGAAACTGAAAAGAAACTTGAAATCGGAAAACATGATTATTTCTAATTTTTAGCTCTTAACTTGGTCTAAAATATCTGTTTTCAACATTTTATGACTAAATAAGCTATAATATGTCTAATCCACACATAAAAGTGAATAAATTGAACAAAAACTTGAAATCTGAAAACAAGATTATTTCTAATTTTTAGCTCTTAACTTGGTCGAAAATATCTGTTTTCAACATTTTATGACTAAATAAGCTATAATATGTCTAATCCACACATAAAAGTGAATAAATTGAACAAAAACTTGAAATCTGAAAACAAGATTATTTCTAATTTTTAGCTCTTAACTTGGTCGAAAATATCTGTTTTCAACATTTTATGACTAAATAAGCTATAATATGTCTAATCCACACATAAAAGTGAATAAATTGAACAAAAACTTGAAATCTGAAAACAAGATTATTTCTAATTTTTAGCTCTTAACTTGGTCTAAAATATCTGTTTTCAACATTTTATGACTAAATAAGCTATAATATGTCTAATCCACACATAAAAGTGAATAAATTGAACAAAAACTTGAAATCTGAAAACAAGATTATTTCTATTTTTTAGCTCTTAACTTGGTCTAAAATATCTGTTTTTAACATTTTATGACTAAATAAGCTATAATATGTCTAATCCACACATAAAAGTGAATAAATTGAACAAAAACTTGAAATCTGAAAACAAGATTATTTCTGATTTTTAGCTCTTAACTTGGTCTAAAATATCTGTTTTCAACATTTTATGACTAAATAAGCTATAATATGTCTAATCCACACATAAAAGTGAATAAATTGAACAAAAACCTTAAATCGGAAAACAAGATTATTTCTAATTTTTAGCTCTTAACTTGGTCTAAAATATCTGTTTTCAACATTTTATGACTAAATAAGCTATAATATGTCTAATCCACACATAAAAGTGAATAAATTGAACAAAAACTTTAAATCGGAAAACAAGATTATTTCTAATTTTTAGCTCTTAACTTGGTCTAAAATATCTGTTTTCAACATTTTATGACTAAATAAGCTATAATATGTCTAATCCACACATAAAAGTGAATAAATTGAACAAAAACCTTAAATCGGAAAACAAGATTATTTCTAATTTTTAGCTCTTAACTTGGTCTAAAATATCTGTTATCAACATTTTATGACTAAATAAGCTATAATATGTCTAATCCACACATAAAAGTGAATAAATTGAACAAAAACTTGAAATCTGAAAACAAGATTATTTCTAATTTTTAGCTCATAACTTGGTCTAAAATATCTGTTTTCAACATTTTATGACTAAATAAGCTATAATATGTCTAATCCACACATAAAAGCGAATAAATTGAACAAAAACTTGAAATCTGAAAACAAGATTATTTCTAATTTTTAGCTCTTAACTTGGTCTAAAATATCTGTTTTCAACATTTTATGACTAAATAAGCTATAATATGTCTAATCCACACATAAAAGTGAATAAATTGAACAAAAACTCGAAATCTGAAAACAAGATTAAAAATATCTGTTTTCAACATTTTATGACTAAATAAGCTATAATATGTCTAATCCACACATAAAAGTGCAGAAATTGAATAGAAACTTGAAATCGGAAAACAAGATTATTTCTAATTTTTAGCTCTTAACTTGGTCTAAAATATCTGTTTTCAACATTTTATGACTAAATAAGCTATAATATGTCTAATCCACACATAAAAGTGCAGAAATTGAAAAAAAACTTTAAATCGGAAAACAAGATTATTCCTAATTTTTAGCTCTTAACTTGGTCTAAAATATCTGTTTCCAACAATTTATGACTAAATAAGCTATAATATGTCTAATCCACACATAAAAGTGCAGAAATTGAAAAAAAACTTTAAATCGGAAAACAAGATTATTTCTAATTCTTAGCTCTTAACTTGGTCTAAAATATCTGTTTTCAACATTTTATGACTTAATAAGCTATAATATGTCTAATCCACACATAAAAGTGCAGAAATTGAAAAAAAACTTTAAATCGGAAAACAAGATTATTTCTAATTTTTAGCTCTTAACTTGGTCTAAAATATCTGTTTTCAACATTTTATGACTAAATAAGCTATAATATGTCTAATCCACACTTAAAAGTGCAGAAATTGAAAAAAAACCTTAAATCGGAAAACAAGATTATTTCTAATTTTTAGCTCTTAGCTTGGTCTAAAATATCTGTTTTCAACATTTTATGACTAAATAAGCTATAATATGTCTAATCCACACATAAAAGTGCAGAAAATGAAAAGAAACTTGAAATCGGAAAACAAGATTATTTCTAATTTTTAGCTCTTAACTTGGTCTCAAATATCTGTTTTCAACATTTTATGACTAAATAAGCTACAATATGTCTAATCCACACATAAAAGTGCAGAAATTGAAAAAAAACTTTAAATCGGAAAACAAGATTATTTCTAATTTTTAGCTCTTAACTTGGTCTAAAATATCTGTTTTCAACATTTTATGACTAAATAAGCTATAATATGTCTAATCCACACATAAAAGTGCAGAAATTGAAAAAAAACTTTAAATCGGAAAACAAGATTAATTCTAATTTTTAGCTCTTAACTTGGTCTAAAATATCTGTTTTCAACATTTTATGACTAAATAAGCTATAATATGTCTAATCCACACATAAAAGTGCGGAAATTGAAAAGAAACTTGAAATCGGAAAACAAGATTATTTCTAATTTTTAGCTCTTAACTTGGTCTAAAATATCTGTTTTCAACATTTTATGACTAAATAAGCTATAATATGTCTAATCCACACATAAAAGTGCAGAAATTGAAAAAAAACTTTAAATCGGAAAACAAGATTATTTCTAATTTTTAGCTCTTAACTTGGTCTAAAATATCTGTTTTCAACATTTTATGACTAAATAAGCTATAATATGTCTAATCCACACATAAAAGTGCAGAAATTGAAAAAAAACTTTAAATCGGAAAACAAGATTATTTCTAATTTTTAGCTCTTAACTTGGTCTAAAATATCTGTTTTCAACATTTTATGACTAAATAAGCTATAATATGTCTAATCCACACATAAAAGTGCAGAAATTGAAAAAAAACTTTAAATCGGAAAACAAGATTATTTCTAATTTTTAGCTCTTAACTTGGTCTAAAATATCTGTTTTCAACATTTTATGACTAAATAAGCTATAATATGTCTAATCCACACATAAAAGTGCAGA
>CAUEHI010000656.1:0-51885 GCA_958507055.1 Crioceris asparagi
TTCTGCACTTTTATGTGTGGTTTGGACATTTTATTTATTATTTCGTCATAAAATGTTGAAAACAGACATATTAGACCAAGTTATGAGCTAAAAGTATGAAATAATCTTATTTCCCGATTTAAAGTTTTTTTTCAATTTCTGCACTTTTATGTGTGAGTTGGACATATTATAACTTAATTAGTGATAAACCTCTGAAAATAGACATTTTAGACCGAGTTATGAGATAAAAATTAGAAATAATCTTATTTTACGATTTCAAGTTTTTGTTCAATTTCTGCACTTTTAAGTGAGGATCAGACATATTATAACTTATTTAGTCATAAAATGTGGAAAACAGACATTTTAGACCAAGTTATGAGCTAAAAATATGAAATGGTCTTATTTTTCGATTTTAAGTTATTGTTCAATTTCTGCACCTTTATGTGTGAGTTGGACACATTATAACTTATTTAGTCATAAAATTCTGAAAATAGACATTTTAGACCAAGTTAAGAGCTAAATATTAGAAATAATCATTTTTTCCGATTTTAAGTTTTTGCTCAATTTCTGCACTTTTATGTGTGGTTAGGACATATTATATATTATTTAGTCATAAAATGTTGAAAAAAGACATATTAGACCAAGTTATGAACTAAAAATATGAAATAATCTTATTTTCCGATTTTAAGTTTTTGCTCAATTTCTGCACTTTTATGTGTGGATTGGACATATTATAACTTATTAAGTCATAAAATGTCGAAAACAGACATTTTAGACCAAGTTATGAGCTAAAAATATGAAATAATCTTATTTTCCGATTTTAAGTTTCTGTTCAATTTCTGCACTTTTATGTGTGATTTGGACATATTATAACTTATTTAGTCATAAAATTCTGAAAATAGACATTTTAGACCAAGTTAAACTATTAGAAATAATCTTATTTTCCGATTTTAAGTTTTTGCTCAATTTCTGCACTTTTATGTGAGGATCAGACATATTATTACTTATTTAGTCATAAAATGTCGAAAACATACATTTAAGACCAAGTTATGAGCTAAAAATATGAAATAATCTTATTTTCCGATTTTAAGTTTTTCTTTTTTTTAATTTCTGCACTTTTATGTGTGGTTAGGACATATTATATATTATTTAGTCATAAAATGTTGAAAACAGACATATTAGACCAAGTTATGAACTAAAAATACGAGATAATTTTATTTTCCGATTTTAAGTTTTTGTTCAATTTCTGCACTTTTATGTGTGATATGGACATATTATATCTTATTTAGTCATAAAATTCTAAAATAGACATTTTAGACCAAGTTAAGAGCTAAATATTAGAAATAATCTTATTTTCAGATTTTAAGTTTTTGCTCAATTTCTGCACTTTTATGTGTGGTTAGGACATATTATATATTATTTAGTCATAAAATGTTGAAAACAGACATATTAGACCAAGTTATGAACTAAAAATACGAGATAATTTTATTTTCCGATTTTAAGTTTTTGTTCAATTTCTGCACTTTTATGTGTGAATTGGACATATTATAACTTATTTAGTCATAAAATTCTGAAAATAGACATTTTAGACCAAGTTAAGAGCTAAATATTAGAAATAATCTTATTTTTCGATTTTAACTTTTTGCTCAATCTCTGCACTTTTATGTGTGAATTGGACTTATTATAACTTATTTAGTCATGAAATGCTGAAAACAGACATTTTAGACCAAGTAAAGAGCTAAAAATTATAAATAATCTTACTTTTCGATTTTAAGTTTTTGTTCAATTTCTGCACTTTTATGTGTGGATTGGACATATTATAACTTATTTAGTCATAAAATGTTGAAAACAGATATTTAGACCAAGTAAAGAGCTAAAAATTATAAATAATCTTACTTTCCGATTTTAAGTTTTTGTTCAATTTCTGCACTTTTATGTCTGGATTGGACATATTATAACTTATTTAGTCATAAAATGTTGAAAACAGTTATTTTAGACCAAGTTATGAGCTAAAAGTTGTAGCGTAGACACTTTCCGCTACATTTTTTTTTTATTTGCCTGTCGGCTGCCCAGTTCAGGCGGTGGGTCGAGGTTCATTAACAACAGATATTTTGGGCGCCAGGCTCAATACAAATGACAAGACACATAGATAATATAGTACAATTTATTAGAAATTAAATAGGGTCAAGTTCACAATAAAAAATGTTATATATATTTACAAAATTAAATTTGAATAGAAGAAAAATATGGATTTACTTCGCCTGAAGGGCCTAAATTAAATTATTAATAATAAAAATTAAACACAATTCGCCTGAAGGGCCTAAATTGGTCAGCTTGCTAATTTGGTCGCTGCTTGCTAATATGATCGCTGGAACGCTGGACTTTGAAAATAAACAGACTTACAGTCTACGCCGTGGCTACGATGAGGTTCAACTCCGGAATCACCCCAGAACAATTCAATCGGTCAGGATCAAATGGTGACGTCAGCTACTATTCTATCTGAACGTTCCTTAGCAGGTTAGCAGGTTGTCGGTCTAAAGGACCCAAAGAAGATGACTCTTTCAGTTACTTGAGCTCTGGAGTTCTTCGGCACCCTTTACTAGAAGGTGGAACCAGCAAGCCAAATTGCCTCGATGTTCACCAGCGTTCATGTAATAATGGATTCATGGATTATTAGCTTATTAGTAGCTTAGCTGACAATTACATAATACTCTCTATGAACTATTACATCCAGCTTTAACTCATCTAAGCTGGTTCAAAGATATAGAATGATTGAACAAAAAAAAAAAAAAAAATAGAAAAATGAAGGAGTTGATATAATAATTAATAATAATACTCTACAGGTATTTCGATCTATCTAATTAATAATTTAATAGGTACATGAATTTATTTAAAATGATCATTCTCGATCTTCGAATATAATGAACAAATAAAATGGTAGATTGGATACTCTTTAAATGTAATAATTGGGAAGGGAATAATAAAAAAAAATCAATATATTGACCTTTATATCGCTCTCTTATATCAAATAATTCATTAAAATAAACGTTAACTGAAGGTATGCAATACAATAAGTAACAAAAAAATATGAAAACAAATTCCAGAGATATTTTCAATCCTGGCCACAGCTGTATCCCGCTCGCTAACGCAAATACACACAATAAACAATGGCTTACTATTTTTAAAATATTAAAATTCAAAGCTATTTACACCTCTCTAAGGCATATACTAATAAAATATATTTTACATGAAGAATTCTTTTCGAAGCGTAATTGATACAAATGGGGCTATCTGCCTTCTCAATTCGTTTTTCGGAAATTAATTAACAAATTCTCAAGAAACTAAATTAGAAAATAGTACTTGCCATTATTTATTTCGGCATTCCTCTACGCCCACGATCGGAACCAACTCCGGAATCCTTATCACTAGGAAACAAATAGAGATCGACGGTAATAGACAAAAGGTAGAAGAGATCTACCGTAAAAGAGCTACGGTAAAAGAGCTACGGTAAAAAGAGCTACGGTAAAAAGAGCTAAAGACATCTTCCCAAGGGTTTAAATACCCTCTCTTCATCAGTCTTCCCCCCCCCGCCGATACAGAGCCGAGGATTCGCATGTATTCCTTCAGCACGTATTTACACGAAAGATCGAAAATCAGCGCGAAAGTTAGACAACTAACAACACGGATATAAAATCAACTCATTGATATCTGGGCAGAAAATGAAAGATAAAAAATATTCCATTAGGTGAAACAGGAAAATGTAACGAGCCTCGCAGATCGTTACACACCACCTTTACCTGGTAAAAATTTGAAAACGTCGTTTTCAAATTTTCTAAAGCCAGTATACGCGCAGACCCGTTTCCTGGTACCTAATGGTGACTATATATGCCCTACTCAATTAAAATTCTACAAAAGATAATCAATTTCGGGAAATATTCCCAGGATCTGAAGGACCCTAGTACGCTATAGGCCGTACCCACCTAAAATGAGAAAAACAGAAATGGATTTCGGGAAATCTTCCCAGGATCTGAAGGACCCTCGTACGCTATAGGCCGTACCCACCTAAAACTTCCAAAAGAAGCCTGGAATGCAACCGTCCTGACCACCGCATCCGCCCGCACCCCAACCGACACCCGACCACAGAGCCGGGGCACGGATCCTCGTTTCGAGGCATCGCTCGCCGTTGAGGCCATCCGCAACATCCACATCCCCGAACCCACGGCCGGACCCCGGTCCGAGCCCAAACGGTCCAGTAGCCCGAACTCTGGCACTCCAGTAGCTGTGACTCTGAGGATACTCCAATCCCACTACCGCCTGCCGCCTCTCAGACCGACACTTAGACAACACCCTCCAGAGCAGCTCCGAGCCCCTCCGCACCCAAAGTGCACGATATATTGACCTCAGCCAGATGTACCTGGACAAAAGCTCGGTTTACCACAAGAGAGGAGCTGAAAAAGCTTAAAGTTGTTCTGAAACCGACAAGCACCCAGTGGAACCGGTCCTAAACCATATTCTAAACAATATTCTAAACAATATTCAACACTTATATAAGGAAAGCCGTCAAAATTCCCATAAATATCCATATATATTTCAGTAAGGTGAAGAGAGGTACCTATACTACTATACATCACTACTTGTCAGCACCTAATCAGGCTCCTAAGGACAAAAGGTACTGAGAAGTGCAAAATAATATTTTTAACCCAGAGCAACCGGAACTAAATAAGTTTATTTGCAACACTAACCCCTAAAATAGCAAAATAATAATCGTGACTCCTACTTAAGAATAACTATTTACATAAAATCTAAGGAAATATAATTCATTCCACGGAACTATTTACAAGAGAATGCCTGTTGAAGGACTTCTACCTCCGTGCTGGATTTCGCCCACCCAGTAGTATTCTATCGGCCCTAACTGGAGGCCACGAAAATAACTAAAGAAAATATTTACAATAATTGCTCTGGAAGGAAAGAAAGATAGAGAAGATAACATATAACTACTAAATGGTCGGTATTCATCGTGGAAAGTCAGCAGAAAAATTTTATCATCACAATAAATCGATGACACTCTATGTCCCTTTTGACATAGAATGGAAACCCTAATCCTAGAGTCTATCTAGGAACCTAAACGATACGGAACGGTACGGCAACAATCAACAACCTCTTTGTTGCTGAAAGGCAAACGCATTCCTGGAACCTTCCAGGAAACAACGATACGATATAAAACATATATGACCACGATGTCATATATGTTCAAGGGCTAACTGCTCTCCACCTCGGACTTAAACTCTAAGTCCGAAACACGATATTGAATAGAACTTTATAGTTTAATATGACAAGCAACCAGATTTACGGGAAGATACTACAAATGGATATAAAATCTATCCTCCACTGTTACGACAGAAAGCATCACTTCGAGCACAAATTTTCCATTAGGAATTACACTACGGTAGAAGCTAAAGGGATATCTATCAGAAGTGTCGCGTCATCACTACTATAAGTTCTATTCGAATTGACTTCCCACTAAACTACCTTAAACATTATCAAAATCCTGTAAAAGGATTGAACATTTTGATCACGATATTTATCAACTAATAGCGATAATAATACGATGACAAGGTACATCACTCACGATTTACAATTGAAATTATTGACCGGCCTCGGTATCATCCTCGGAAACTTGGTCATCGTCAGAATCGAGATCGTCATAATAAGTTTTTAGGTCTTTAACATGCCAGTTACCTAAATCATTGCCGTCTTGATCTTCAAGATTATATATCAACGGGGATATAACCCTTCGCACAAGGCATGGAATGTACCTTGGAGCCAATTTTGAGGTATAATCATTCGGAGCACTTGACAGTGTATAGTTCCGTTTCCATACCTTATCGCCTAAATGAAACTTCACGGTCCTCTTCCTCCAGTTATACTGTTTTGCATTCTTACGGTAGGCATTAAGCAGACGTTTACGGACATCGATATATAATTTGGGAATTTCTTGAATATCATATAAGAGTCGAGTATTCTCTGAAATTCGGGGAAAATTTTTGTCATTTTCGCTTGTCTTCCCGTAATAGTAACCACTAAGGGGAATATTTCTAGCGAAGACTAGAAATGATGGGGAGTACCCAGAAGAATCGTGCCTAGCTGTTCGAATTGCTTGGGCGATTTGATAGATATTCATATCCCAATTTTTGTGGTTATCGAAAATATAACTACGAATACAAGTAAGAATCGATCGGTTAACCCGCTCCGTATGGTTCACTTGTGCATGGTATTTGGCGTTATAAAAGATTTTCTGCACCTTATATTTTTCCATCAAAGATTTGAATTCTCTGGAAATGAATTGGCTACCATTGTCGACACAAAACACTTGAGGAACACCGTAAATAAGGAACACTTGGTTTTCTATGAACTGAATGATACTTCGGGACGTAGCTCGAGACAGAGGATGAACAACTACAAATTTAGTAAACCAGTCCACAACTACTAGTAGGTACTGATTCCCACTATGAGAACGGGGATAAGGGCCTAAGAGATCCGCGGACATCATTTGAAAAGGGAAGTTAACATCTCGATATGATCCCATTAAACCAGCTCTCGGCAAATTAGGGCTTTTATTAGCTCCACAGATGGTACATTGCCGAACATAACGATAAATATCCCGTTTCATAGACGGCCAATAATATAATTCTAAAATCCGATGCAGTGTCTTGGAAATACCAAAGTGACCTGCCGTGACATCATCATGATAGCGTTTGAAGATTTCTAAACGGTTTTCGGTGGGTACTACAATTTTCCACTCGGAAGTATTGCTCTCTAAAGTATGATTACGGAAGATATGCTTGAACAAGATGTTATTTTCCACCCGAAAAGAAGGATATTTTTGGGGTGAATTACGAACATTCGCCAGCATTGACAGGTACCATTTATCCGGCTTGAAATTCATTGTGTCTAGCACAGCAGTTTCAGAGATAGCTCGAGACAAAGCATCCGCTACGACATTCAAGGCACCTTTCCTATGGACTACCTTAAATTTGAATTGAGAAAGCCGCGTCAGCCATCTGGCTAATCGACCCGAAGGATTAGAGAAATTAGTAATGTATTTCAACGAGGCATGGTCTGTAATCACGGTAAACTCTGTCCCCATTACATACCCTCGAAATTTTTCAACACCAAAAATAACTGCCCAGAGCTCCTTTTCCGTCGTAGAATAGTTCCGTTGAGCTTTGGTTAACGCTTTACTAGCATAAGCGATTGGATGTTCGATTCCATCGCATTCCTGGTATAAAACGGCACCCACACCATAATCGGAAGCATCACACTGGATGATAAACGGCTGAGAAAAATCAGGACTCGCTAAGACTGGAGCTGAAGTGAGACGCTTCTTAATTTCCGAAAATGCTGTTTCTGCCTCAGACGACCATGCAATTGGTCTCTTTTTGTTGCGACCTTGCAACAGATTAGAGATAGGAGCAGAAATGGAAGAGAAATCTTTAATAAAGCGACGATACCAACTGACTAAACCAATGAGACGACGAATTTCAGTAGTGTTCTTGGGAGTCGGGTAGTTTAAAATGGCAGACACTTTATCAGGATCAGTCCTTAAACCTTTCTGATCAACAATAAAACCAAGATATTTTAAAGAAGAACGACAAAATTCACATTTCTCCAGATTGACCGTTAATCCCGCATCCTTCAATCGCTGGTAGACCATTTTCAAAACCTTAATATGCGTCTCAAAATCCGGGGTAGCAACAATAATGTCGTCAAGGAATACAAAACAATGAGGTTCGAGAGAGGGGCCGATAACTTGATCCATAAGGCGAACCATAGTTTTAGGAGCATTAGATAGCCCAAATGGCATCACACAAAATTCAAATAGGCCTTTTCCATACACAGCAAACGCGGTTTTAGGCCTGGAACTCTTTTCCAAAGGGATTTGGAAGAATGCCGATTTCAAGTCAATGGAAGAAAGAAATTTAGCATCTCGGAGTTTATTTAAGATATTATCAATAAGTGGCATTGGATATTGGTCAGTTACGGTAACCTCGTTAAGTTTCCTACCGTCAAAGCAGATACGATATTCTCCAGACCGTTTTTCTACGAGCCATAAGGGACTACACCACGGCGAATTGGAGGGTTGAATTATTCCCTGCCTCAACATTTCGTCCACTTCCTTGTTTAAATGCTTCTGCATAGCAGGCGATAATGGGTATTGTCTTTGAGCAATAGGTTTAGCATTGCCAGTGTCGATAGAATGGGATATAAGGTGAGTTAGCCCTATTCTATTCGTCGGTGCGATATTTTTGAAAAGCTCCTTCACGGCTTCTAGTTCTACCTTATTATTTGTCGAGAGATCGTCAACAGTAAGAATGGTATTAACGGTACAAATCTTAGGATTCGATATATTCTTTCGATAAGACCTCTCATCGAAATCGATACTAAACTTAAACAATCTTAAGAAATCCATACCGACAATCAGATTATGTTTAACCGAAGGAATGACTAATATTTTCATATTTTTTACCATCCGGTTTAAAGTAAGGGGTACTATGATATGACCTAAAAGTTGTTGCGACTTCCCGTCAGCAGTCGTTATATTTAAGGGATGGTCATAATGAAGTTTTAGGTTGAAGCGTTGCAACATCCTAAAACCAGAATAACCTAATACAGTGGAAGTGCTACCACTATCCACGAGAGCTAAAAAATTTTGATCAAAGATGTTAACGGAAATATAGGGTCTATTGTCGTTAGGTTTCCTCACAAGTAACGGACATAATAAAGAAGGGCGTTCCAATAAGAAATTTTTGACTTTCTCCAGCCACTGTTTCCATTCACTCGCAGAGGTAAAGAATAAACCACCTTTTAATTTTGATTCAAGGACTTCGCCTTTCCCGGGCCCTTGCTCTTTCCCTGACTTTCCACCTTGGGACCGGATAGTTTTCCTGGATTTGAACTGGAGGTACTGGGGACATCGTCCAGGATACGGTCTCCACGAACTCCGTTTTTTGTATATCGAGGTCTACATTTCTCGCACCGAGACTTGGTTACCCCTTTGGAGCCACACCCAAAACAAAATACAGTTCTCGGCTCTCTACAAGTAGAAAATGAATGACCGGTAACATCACAATTCCAACAACGATTGGAAGTTGAGTTAAAAGCACTCACATTATAAGAAGAATTAAAACCCGTATTATTATGTCGGCCGAAACGTACATTGATTCCCTTTCCCGGAAGTGTAACAGAGCAATTTAAGTCTGGTTCGAGAAGATGGTTAGTATTGGCAGGTGGCGGTCTGTATCGATCAGTCCACATTCTTGACTCTTCTAACTGTCTACACAATTGAGAAAGTCGGTCCACAGTTTTAATTTCGTGCAGCGCTAACTGAGATACGAAGTAAGGAGATAAATTTCTACGAATTTTATTAACGATAGTTTCCTCGTCCGGTTTAACAGACAACCGATTAAATAAACCTAGCATACAAGCAATATATAGGGTGACTTTTTCGTTTACCCCTTGTGTCCTTGCGTCAATTTCTCGTTGCAAGTCATCTTCATAAAAATAGGGTAGAAAATCTCTTTTAAGATTTGCCACTAGCTCATCCCAGCTGTGGACCTTATCCTTGATACTATGAAACCAAGTCAAGGCTGGACCCTTGAATAGGTCATAAGCGGAAATGAAAAGTTCGGATTTGGAAACACCCCTAGCTACACTCAACATTTCCACCTTTTCCAGGAACGACTGGACGGATTCCTTTCGGTTTTCACCAGTAAAATAAAGATTCCATTTGTATGGAGAGACTGAGTTGGGATTCGACAAAGACATACCGGGCTGTTGGGAGTCTGAAGATCTGTGGGGGGTAGAAGCGGAAGGTACAAGTTTGAAAGCAAAATCACCTTCTAAAGCGAGCAATTCCAATTGCAGATCCTCCTTAATCTTTGAGTCGGGTTCATCGGCATCATTTAGCCGCTGGATCCTACCAGAAAGGTGAGCTAACCGAGAAGATACTCGTCGATGTACTGGATCTGATTTAGAACCCGAGAAATCATCAATAATTTTTTTAAGATCAAGAATAGTTTCCCGAATTTCGGCAACGTCAGAAACCAAAGCGATAGGGCTAACTATAGCAATGTGGTGCGAACTACGATTTGCGCTTTCCTGACTTAAGGCGCCTCGTAAAACCTTACGTTTCGTGTTTACATCTCCGGAGGGTTGGATTTTCCTCACAATTAATTCGTAATCTAGCTCTTTGACTTTAAGATCCTGCGGTTCCATTTTAAACAGTGAAATAAGCTCTGTGAGATATATATTTTATCAGGGTAGCTCGAATGAGGAAGAGAGAAGCGTAAATAGCAACAAGGGAAGCGGCAACAATAATAAACAATAAATAAAACCGAATGCAAAAACAAAATGTTTCAAATATAGCAACAATATTATGAAGAATATCCCATCACCAAGATAATCAATAAAGTTAATAATAATAAAGTCCAGCAATGATCATTTCTTACAAACACATGTCACCTGTATTTGAGCCAAATTTATAGCAATATAATTTGTTGATAAACCCCCAAAAATATGTTAGGGCCCCACGTTGGGCGCCAATTTGTAGCGTAGACACTTTCCGCTACATTTTTTTTTATTTGCCTGTCGGCTGCCCAGTTCAGGCGGTGGGTCGAGGTTCATTAACAACAAATATTTTGGGCGCCAGGCTCAATACAAATGACAAGACACATAGATAATATAGTACAATTTATTAGAAATTAAATAGGGTCAAGTTCACAATAAAAAATGTTATATATATTTACAAAATTAAATTTGAATAGAAGAAAAATATGGATTTACTTCGCCTGAAGGGCCTAAATTAAATTATTAATAATAAAAATTAAACACAATTCGCCTGAAGGGCCTAAATTGGTCAGCTTGCTAATTTGGTCGCTGCTTGCTAATATGATCGCTGGAACGCTGGACTTTGAAAATAAACAGACTTACAGTCTACGCCGTGGCTACGATGAGGTTCAACTCCGGAATCACCCCAGAACAATTCAATCGGTCAGGATCAAATGGTGACGTCAGCTACTATTCTATCTGAACGTTCCTTAGCAGGTTAGCAGGTTGTCGGTCTAAAGGACCCAAAGAAGATGACTCTTTCAGTTACTTGAGCTCTGGAGTTCTTCGGCACCCTTTACTAGAAGGTGGAACCAGCAAGCCAAATTGCCTCGATGTTCACCAGCGTTCATGTAATAATGGATTCATGGATTATTAGCTTATTAGTAGCTTAGCTGACAATTACATAATACTCTCTATGAACTATTACATCCAGCTTTAACTCATCTAAGCTGGTTCAAAGATATAGAATGATTGAACAAAAAAAAAATAGAAAAATGAAGGAGTTGATATAATAATTAATAATAATAATCTACAGGTATTTCGATCTATCTAATTAATAATTTAATAGGTACATGAATTTATTTAAAATGATCATTCTCGATCTTCGAATATAATGAACAAATAAAATGGTAGATTGGATACTCTTTAAATGTAATAATTGGGAAGGGAATAATAAAAAAAATCAATATATTGACCTTTATATCGCTCTCTTATATCAAATAATTCATTAAAATAAACGTTAACTGAAGGTATGCAATACAATAAGTAACAAAAAAAATATGAAAACAAATTCCAGAGATATTTTCAATCCTGGCCACAGCTGTATCCCGCTCGCTAACGCGAATACACACAATAAACAATGGCTTACTATTTTTAAAATATTAAAATTCAAAGCTATTTACACCTCTCTAAGGCATATACTAATAAAATATATTTTACATGAAGAATTCTTTTCGAAGCGTAATTGATACAAATGGGGCTATCTGCCTTCTCAATTCGTTTTTCGGAAATTAATTAACAAATTCTCAAGAAACTAAATTAGAAAATAGTACTTGCCATTATTTATTTCGGCATTCCTCTACGCCCACGATCGGAACCAACTCAGGAATCCTTATCACCAGAAAACAAATAGAGATCGACGGTAATAGACAGAAGGTAGAAGAGATCTACCGTAAAAGAGCTACGGTAAAAGAGCTACAGTAAAAGAGCTACGGTAAAAAGAGCTACGGTAAAAAGAGCTACGGTAAAAAGAGCTACGGTAAAAAGAGCTAAAGACATCTTCCCAAGGGTTTAAATACCCTCTCTTCATCAGTCTTCCCCCCCCGCCGATACAGAGCCGAGGATTCGCATGTATTCCTTCAGCACGTATTTACACGAAAGATCGAAAATCAGCGCGAAAGTTAGACAACTAACAACACGGATATAAAATCAACTCATTGATATCTGGGCAGAAAATGGAAAGATAAAAAATATTCCATTAGGTGAAACAGGAAAATGTAACGAGCCTCGCAGATCGTTACATAACATGGTCTAAAATATCTGTTTTCAACATTTTATGACTAAATAAGCAATAATATGTCCAATCCACACATAAAAGTGCAGAAATTGAAAAGAAACTTGAAATCGGAAAACAAGATTATTTCTAATTTTTAGCTCTTAACTTGGTCTAAAATGTCTGTTTTCAGCATTTCATGACTAAATAAGTTATAATATGTCCAATCCACACATAAAAGTGCATAAATTGAACAAAAACTTAAAATCGGAAAACAAGATTATTTCTAATTTTTAGCTCTTAACTTGGTCTAAAATATCTGTTTTCAAAATTTTATGACTAAATAAGATATAATATGTCCAATCCACACATAAAAGTGCAGAAATTGAACAAAAACTTAAAATCGGAAAACAAGATTATTTCTAATTTTTAGCTCTTAACTTGGTCTAAAATATCTGTTTTCAACATTTTATGACTAAATAAGCTATAGTATGTCCAATCCACACATAAAAGTGCAGAAATTGAAAAGAAACTTTAAATAGGAAAACAAGATTATTTCTAATTTTTATCTCTTAATTTGGTCTAAAATATCTGTTTTCAACATTTTATGACTAAATAAGCAATAATATGTCCAATCCACACATAAAAGTGCAGAAATTGAAAAGAAACATGAAATCGGAAAACAAGATTATTTCTAATTTTTAGCTCTTAACTTGGTCTAAAATGTCTGTTTTCAGCATTTCATGACTAAATAAGTTATATTATGTCCAATCCACCCATAAAAGTGCATAAATTGAACAAAAACTTAAAATCGGAAAACAAGATTATTTCTAATTTTTAGCTCTTAACTTGGTCTAAAATATCTGTTTTCAACATTTTATGACTAAATAAGCTATAATATGTCCAATCCACACATAAAAGTGCAGAAATTGAAAAGAAACTTTAAATCGGAAAACAAGATTTTTTCTAATTTTTAGCTCTTAACTTGGTCTAAAATGTCTGTTTTCAGCATTTCATGACTAAATAATTTATAATATGTCCAATCCACACATTAAAGTGCATAAATTGAACAAAAACTTAAAATCGGAAAACAAGATTATTTCTAATTTTTAGCTCTCAACTTGGTATAAAATATCTGTTTTCAACATTTTATGACTAAATAAGCTATAATATGTCCAATCCACACTTAAAAGTGCAGAAATTGAAAAGAAACTTTAAATCGGAAAACAAGATTATTTCTAATTTTTAGCTCTTAACTTGAACTAAAATGTCTGTTTTCAGCATTTCATGACTAAATAAGTTATATTATGTCCAATCCACACATAAAAGTGCATAAATTGAACAAAAACTTAAAATCGGAAAACAAGATTATTTCTAATTTTTAGCTCTTAACTTGGTCTAAAATATCTGTTTTCAACATTTTATGACTAAATAAGCTATAATATGTCCAATCCACACATAAAAGTGCAGAAATTGGACAAAAACTTAAAATCGGAAAACAGGATTATTTCTAATTTTTAGCTCTTTACTTGGTCTAAAATATCTGTTTTCAACATTTTATGACTAAATAAGCTATAATATGTCTAATCCTCACATAAAAGTGCAGAAATTGAAAAGAAACTTTATATCGGAAAACAAGATTATTTCTAATTTTTAGCTCTTAACTTGGTCTAAAATGTCTGTTTTCAGCATTTCATGACTAAATAAGATATATTATGTCCAATCCACACATAAAAGTGCATAAATTGAACAAAAGCTTAAAATCGGAAAACAAGATTATTTCAAATTTTCAGCTCTTAACTTGGTCTAAAATATCTGTTTTCAGCATTTCATGACTATATAAGTTATAAAATGTCCAATCCACACATAAAAGTGCAGAAATTGAAAGGAAACTTGAAATCGGAAAAAAAGATTATTTCTAATTTTTAGCTCTTAACTTGGTCTAAAATATCTGTTTTCAACATTTTATGACTAAATATGCTATAATATGTCTAATCCACACATAAATGTGAATAAATTGAACAAAAACTTTAAATCGGAAAACAAGATTATTTCTAATTTTTAGCTCTTAACTTGGTCTAAAATGTCTGTTTTCAGCTTTTCATGACAATATAAGTTATAAAATGTCCAATCCACACATAAAAGTGCAGAAATTGAAAAGAAACTTTAAATCGGAAGACAAGATTATTTTTAATTTTTAGCTCTTAACTTGGTCTAAAATGTCTGTTTTCAGCATTTCATGACTAAATAAGTTATATTATGTCCAATCCACACATAAAAGTGCATAAATTGTACAAAAGCTTAAAATCGGAAAACAAGATTATTTCTAATTTTTATCTCTTAACTTGGTCTAAAATATCTGTTTTCAACATTTTATGACTAAATAAGCAATAATATGTCCAATCCACACATAAAAGTGCAGAAATTGAAAAGAAACTTGAAATCGGAAAACAAGATTATTTCTAATTTTTAGCTCTTAACTTGGTCTAAAATGTCTGTTTTCAGCATTTCATGACTAAATAAGTTATATTATGTCCAATCCACACATAAAAGTGCATAAATTGAACAAAAACTTAAAATCGGAAAACAAGATTATTTCTAATTTTTATCTCTTAACTTGGTCTAAAATATCTGTTTTCAATATTTTATGACTAAATAAGCAATAATATGTACAATCCACACATAAAAGTGCAGAAATTGAAAAGAAACTTGAAATCGGAAAACAAGATTATTTCTAATTTTTAGCTCTTAACTTGGTCTAAAATGTCTGTTTTCAGCATTTCATGACTAAATAAGTTATAATATGTCCAATCCACACATAAAAGTGCATAAATTGAACAAAAACTTAAAATCGGAAAACAAGATTATTTCTAATTTTTATCTCTTAATTTGGTCTAAAATATCTGTTTTCAACATTTTATGACTAAATAAGCAATAATATGTCCAATCCACACATAAAAGTGCAGAAATTGAAAAGAAACATGAAATCGGAAAACAAGATTATTTCTAGTTTTTAGCTCTTAACTTGGTCTAAAATGTCTGTTTTCAGCATTTCATGACTAAATAAGTTATATTATGTCCAATCCACCCATAAAAGTGCATAAATTGAACAAAAACTTAAAATCGGAAAACAAGATTATTTCTAATTTTTAGCTCTTAACTTGGTCTAAAATATCTGTTTTCAACATTTTATGACTAAATAAGCTATAATATGTCCAATCCACACATAAAAGTGCAGAAATTGAAAAGAAACTTTAAATCGGAAAACAAGATTATTTCTAATTTTTAGCTCTTAACTTGGTCTAAAATGTCTGTTTTCAGCATTTCATGACTAAATAATTTATAATATGTCCAATCCACATATTAAAATGCATAAATTGAACAAAAACTTTAAATCGGAAAACAAGATTATTTCTAATTTTTAGCTCTCAACTAGGTATAAAATATCTGTTTTCAACATTTTATGACTAAATAAGCTATAATATGTTCAATCCACACTTAAAAGTGCAGAAATTGAAAAGAAACTTTAAATCGGAAAACAAGATTATTTCTAATTTTTAGCTCTTAACTTGAACTAAAATGTCTGTTTTCAGCATTTCATGACTAAATAAGTTATATTATGTCCAATCCACACATAAAAGTGCATAAATTGAACAAAAACTTAAAATCGGAAAACAAGATTATTTCTAATTTTTAGCTCTTAACTTGGTCTAAAATATCTGTTTTCAACATTTTATGACTAAATAAGCTATAATATGTCCAATCCACACATAAAAGTGCAGAAATTGGACAAAAACTTAAAATCGGAGAACAGGATTATTTCTAATTTTTAGCTCTTTACTTGGTCTAAAATATCTGTTTTCAACATTTTATGACTAAATAAGCTATAATATGTCTAATCCACACATAAAAGTGCAGAAATTGAAAAGAAACTTTATATCGGAAAACAAGATTATTTCTAATTTTTAGCTCTTAACTTGGTCTAAAATGTCTGTTTTCAGCATTTCATGACTAAATAAGATATATTATGTCCAATCCACTCATAAAAGTGCATAAATTGAACAAAAACTTAAAATCGGAAAACAAGATTATTTCTAATTTTAAGCTCTTAACTTGGTCTAAAATATCTGTTTTCAACATTTTATGACTAAATATGCTATAATATGTCTAATCCACACATAAAAGTGAATAAATTGAACAAAAACTTTAAATCGGAAAACAAGATTATTTCTAATTTTTAGCTCTTAACTTGGTCTAAAATGTCTGTTTTCAGCTTTTCATGACAATATAAGTTATAAAATGTCCAATCCACACATAAAAGTGCAGAAATTGAAAAGAAACTTTAAATCGGAAAACAAGATTATTTTTAATTTTTAGCTCTTAACTTGGTCTAAAATGTCTGTTTTCAGCATTTCATGACTAAATAAGTTATATTATGTCCAATCCACACATAAAAGTGCATAAATTGTACAAAAGCTTAAAATCGGAAAACAAGATTATTTCTAATTTTTATCTCTTAACTTGGTCTAAAATATCTGTTTTCAACATTTTATGACTAAATAAGCAATAATATGTCCAATCCACACATAAAAGTGCAGAAATTGAAAAGAAACTTGAAATCGGAAAACAAGATTATTTCTAATTTTTAGCTCTTAACTTGGTCTAAAATGTCTGTTTTCAGCATTTCATGACTAAATAAGTTATAATATATCCAATCCACACATAAAAGTGCATAAATTGAACAAAAACCTAAAATCGCAAAACAAGATTATTTCTAATTTTTATCTCTTAACTTGGTCTAAAATATCTGTTTTCAACATTTTATGACTAAATAAGCAATAATATGTCCAATCCACACATAAAAGTGCAGAAATTTAAAAGAAACTTGAAATCTGAAAACAAGATTATTTCTAATTTTTAGCTCTTAACTTGGTCTAAAATGTCTGTTTTCAGCATTTCATGACTAAATAAGTTATAATATATCCAATCCACACATAAAAGTGCATAAATTGAACAAAAACTTAAAATCGGAAAACAAGATTATTTCTAATTTTAAGCTCTTAACTTGGTCTAAAATATCTGTTTTCAACATTTTATGACTAAATATGCTATAATATGTCTAATCCACACATAAAAGTGAATAAATTGAACAAAAACTTTAAATCGGAAAACAAGATTATTTCTAATTTTTAGCTCTTAACTTGGTCTAAAATGTCTGTTTTCAGCTTTTCATGACAATATAAGTTATAAAATGTCCAATCCACACATAAAAGTGCAGAAATTGAAAAGAAACTTTAAATCGGAAAACAAGATTATTTTTAATTTTTAGCTCTTAACTTGGTCTAAAATGTCTGTTTTCAGCATTTCATGACTAAATAAGTTATATTATGTCCAATCCACACATAAAAGTGCATAAATTGTACAAAAGCTTAAAATCGGAAAACAAGATTATTTCTAATTTTTATCTCTTAACTTGGTCTAAAATATCTGTTTTCAACATTTTATGACTAAATAAGCAATAATATGTCCAATCCACACATAAAAGTGCAGAAATTGAAAAGAAACTTGAAATCGGAAAACAAGATTATTTCTAATTTTTAGCTCTTAACTTGGTCTAAAATGTCTGTTTTCAGCATTTCATGACTAAATAAGTTATAATATGTCCAATCCACACATAAAAGTGCATAGATTGAACAAAATCTTAAAATCGGAAAACAAGATTATTTCTAATTTTTAGCTCTTAACTTGGTCTAAAATATCTGTTTTCAACATTTTATGACTAAATAAGCTATAATATGTCCAATCCATCATAAAAGTGCAGAAATAGAAAAGAAACTTAAAATCGGAAAACAAGATTATTTCTAATTTTTAGCTCTTAACTTGGTCTAAAATATCTGTTTTCAACATTTTATGACTAAATAAGCTATAAAATGTCCAATCCACACATAAAAGTGCAGAAATTGAAATGAAACTTTAAATCGGAAAACAAGATTATTTCTAATTTTAAGCTCTTAACTTGGTCTAAAATGTCTGTTTTCAGCATTTCATGACTAAATAAGTTATCAAATGTCCAATCCACACATAAAAGTGCATAGATTGAACAAAAACTTAAAATCGGAAAACAAGATTATTTCTAATTTTTAGCTCTTAACTTGGTCTAAAATATCTGTTTTCAACATTTTATGAATAAATAAGCTATAATATGTCCAATCCACACATAAAAGTGCAGAAATTGAAAAGAAACTTTAAATCGGAAAGCAAGATTATCTCTAATTTTTAGCTCTTAACTTGGTCTAAAATGTCTGTTTTCAGCATTTCATGACTAAATAAGTTATATTATGTCCAATCCACACACAGAAGTGCATAAATTGAACAAAAACTTAAAATCGGAAAACAAGATTATTTCTAATTTTTAGCTCTTATCTTGGTCTAAAATGTCTGTTTTCAGCATTTGTTGACTAAATAAGTTATATTATGTCCAATCCACACATAAAGGTGCATAAATTGAACAAAAACTTAAAATCGGAAAACAAGATTATTTCTAATTCTTAGCTCTCAACTTGGTCTAAAATATCTGTTTTCAACATTTTATGACTAAATAAGCTATAATATGTCCAATCCACACATAAAAGTGCAGAAATTGAAAAGAAACTTTAAATCGGAAAACAAGATTATTTCAAATTTTTAGCTCTTAACTTGGTCTAAAATGTCTGTTTTCAGCATTTCATGACTAAATAAGTTATAATATGTCCAATCCACACATAAAAGTGCAGAAATTGAAAAGGAACTTTAAATCGGAAAACAAGATTATTTCTAATTTTTAGCTCCTAACTTGGTCTAAAATGTCTGTTTTCAGCATTTCATGACTAAATAAGTTATAATGTGTCCAATCCACACATAAAAGTGCATTAATTAAACAAAAACTTAAAATCGGAAAACAAGATTATTTCTAATTTTTAGCTCTTAACTTGGTCTAAAATATCTGTTTTCAACATTTTATGACTAAATAAGCTATAATATGTCTAATCAACACATAAAAGTGCAGAAATTGAAAAGAAACTTTAAATCGGAAAACAAGATTATTTCTAATTTTTAGCTCTTAACTTGGTCTAAAATGTCTGTTTTCAGCATTTCATGACTAAATAAGTTATATTATGTGCAATCCACACATAAAAGTGCAGAAATTGAAAAGAAACTTGAAATCGGAAAACAAGATTATTTCTAATTTTTAGCTCTTAACTTGGTCTAAAATGTCTGTTTTCAGCATTTCATGACTAGATAAGTTATATTATGTCCAATCCACACATAAAAGTGCATAAATTGAACAAAAAATTAAAATCGGAAAACAAGATTATTTCTAATTTTTAGCTCTTAACTTGGTCTAAAATGTCTGTTTTCAGCTTTTCATGACAATATAAGTTATAAAATGTCCAATCCACACATAAAAGTGCAGAAATTGAAAAGAAACTTTAAATCGGAAAACAAGATTATTTTTAATTTTTAGCTCTTAACTTGATCTAAAATGTCTGTTTTCAGCATTTCATGACTAAATAAGTTATATTATGTCCAATCCACACATAAAAGTGCATAAATTGAACAAAAACTTAATATCGGAAAACAAGATTATTTCTAATTTTTATCTCTTAACTTGGTCTAAAATATCTGTTTTCAACATTTTATGACTAAATAAGCAATAATATGTCCAATCCACACATAAAAGTGCAGAAATTGAAAAGAAACTTGAAATCGGAAAACAAGATTATTTCTAATTTTTAGCACTTAACTTGGTCTAAAATGTCTGTTTTCAGCATTTCATGACTAAATAAGTTATAATATGTCCAATCCACACATAAAAGTGCATAAATTGAACAAAACCTTAAAATCGGAAAACAAGATTATTTCTAATTTTTAGCTCTTAACTTGGTCTAAAATATCTGTTTTCAAAATTTTATGAATAAATAAGATATAATATGTCCAATCCACACATAAAAGTGCAGAAATTGAACAAAAACTTAAAATCGGATAACAAGATTATTTCTAATTTTTAGCTCTTAACTTGGTCTAAAATATCTGTTTTCAACATTTTATGACTAAATAAGCTATAATATGTCTAATCCACACATAAAAGTGCAGAAATTGAAAAGAAACTTTAAATCGGAAAACAAGATTATTTCTAATTTTTAGCTCTTAACTTGGTCTAAAATGTCTGTTTTCAGCATTTCATGACTAAATAAGTTATAATATGTCCAATCCACACATAAAAGTGCATAAATTGAACAAAAACTTGTAATCGGAAAACAAGATTATTTCCAATTTTTAGCTCTTAACTTGGTCTAAAATATCTGTTTTCAACATTTTATGACTAAATAAGCTATAATATGTCCAATCCACACATAAAAGTGCAGAAATAGAAAAGAAAGTTAAAATCGGAGAACAAGATTATTTCTAATTTTTAGCTCTTAACATGGTCTAAAATATCTGTTTTCAACATTTTATGACTAAATAAGCTATAATATGTCCAATCCACACATAAAAGTGCAGAAATTGAAAAGAGACTTTAAATCGGAAAACAAGATTATTTCTAATTTTTAGCTCTTAACTTGGTCTAAAATGTCTGTTTTCAGCATTTCATGACTAAATAAGTTATAAAATGTCCAATCCACACATAAAAGTGCATAAATTGAACAAAAACTTAAAATCGGAAAACAAGATTATTTCTAATTTTAAGCTCTTAACTTGGTCTAAAATGTCTGTTTTCAGCATTTCATGACTAAATAAGTTATCAAATGTCCAATCCACACATAAAAGTGCATAAATTGAACAAAAACTTAAAATCGGAAAACAAGATTATTTCTAATTTTTATCTCTTAACTTGGTCTAAAATATCTGTTTTCAACATTTTATGACTAAATAAGCAATAATATGTCCAATCCACACATAAAAGTGCAGAAATTGAAAAGAAACTTGAAATCGGAAAACAAGATTATTTCTAATTTTTAGCTCTTAAATTGGTCTAAAATGTCTGTTTTCAGCATTTCATGACTAAATAAGTTATATTATGTCCAATCCACACATAAAGGTGCATAAATTGAACAAAAACTTAAAATCGGAAAACAAGATTATTTCTAATTTTTAGCTCTTAACTTGGTCTAAAATATCTTTTTTCAACATTTTATGACTAAATAAGCTATAATATGTCTAATCCACACATAAAAGTGCAGAAATTGAAAAGAAACTTTAAATCGGAAAGCAAGATTATTTCTAATTTTTAGCTCTTAACTTGGTCTAAAATGTATGTTTTCAGTATTTCATGACTAAATAAGTTATATTATGTCCAATCCACACACAGAGGTGCCTAAATTGAACAAAAACTTAAAATCTGAAAACAAGATTATTTCTAATTTTTAGCTCTTAACTTGGTCTAAAATGTCTGTTTTCAGCATTTTTTGACTAAATAAGTTATATTATGTCCAATCCACACATAAAGGTGCATAAATTGAACAAAAACTTAAAATCGGAAAACAAGATTATTTCTAATTCTTAGCTCTCGACTTGGTCTAAAATATCTGTTTTCAACATTTTATGACTAAATAAGCTATAATATGTCCAATCCACACATAAAAGTGCAGAAATTGAAAAGAAACTTTAAATCGGAAAACAAGATTATTTCAAATTTTTAGCTCTTAACTTGGTCTAAAATGTCTGTTTTCAGCATTTCATGACTAAATAAGTTATAATATGTCCAATCCACACATCAAAGTGCAGAAATTGAAAAGGAACTTTAAATCGGAAAACAAGATTATTTCTAATTTTTAGCTCCTAACTTGGTCTAAAATGTCTGTTTTCAGCATTTCATGGCTAAATAAGTTATAATGTGTCCAATCCACACATAAAAGTGCATTAATTAAACAAAAACTTAAAATCGGAAAACAAGATTATTTCTAATTTTTAGCTCTTAACTTGGTCTAAAATATCTGTTTTCAACATTTTATGACTAAATAAGCTATAATATGTCTAATCCACACATAAAAGTGCAGAAATTGAAAAGAAAGTTTAAATCGGAAAACAAGATTATTTCTAGTTTTTAGCTCTTAACTTGGTCTAAAATGTCTGTTTTCAGCATTTCATGACTAAATAAGTTATATTATGTCCAATCCACACATAAAAGTGCAGAAATTGAAAAGAAACTTGAAATCGGAAAACAAGATTATTTCTAATTTTTAGCTCTTAACTTGGTCTAAAATGTCTGTTTTCAGCATTTCATGACTAGATAAGTTATATTATGTCCAATCCACACATAAAAGTGCATAAATTGAACAAAAAATTAAAATCGGAAAACAAGATTATTTCTAATTTTTAGCTCTTAACTTGGTCTAAAATGTCTGTTTTCAGCTTTTCATGACAATATAAGTTATAAAATGTCCAATCCACACATAAAAGTGCAGAAATTGAAAAGAAACTTTAAATCGGAAAACAAGATTATTTTTAATTTTTTGCTCTTAACTTGGTCTAAAATGTCTGTTTTCAGCATTTCATGACTAAATAATTTATATTATGTCCAATCCACACATAAAAGTGCATAAATTGAACAAAAACTTAAAATCGGAAAACAAGATTATTTCTAATTTTTATCTCTTAACTTGGTCTAAAATATCTGTTTTCAACATTTTATGACTAAATAAGCAATAATATGTCCAATCCACACATAAAAGTGCAGAAATTGAAAAGAAACTTGAAATCGGAATACAAGATTATTTCTAATTTTTAGCTCTTAACTTGGTCTAAAATGTCTGTTTTCAGCATTTCATGACTAAATAAGTTATAATATGTCCAATCCACACATAAAAGTGCATAAATTGAACAAAAACTTAAAATCGGAAAACAAGATTATTTCTAATTTTTAGCTCTTAACTTGGTCTAAAATATCTGTTTTCAACATTTTATGACTAAATAAGCTATAATATGTCCAATCCACACATAAAAGTGCAGATATTGAACAAAAACTTAAAATCGGAAAACAAGATTATTTCTAATTTTTAGCTCTTAACTTGGTCTAAAATATCTGTTTTCAACATTTTATGACTAAATAAGCTTTAATATGTCTAATCCACACATAAAAGTGCAGAAATTGAAAAGAAACTTTAAATCGGAAAACAAGATTATTTCTAATTTTTAGCTCTTAACTTGGTCTAAAATATCTGTTTTCAACATTTTATGACTAAATAAGCAATAATATGTCCAATCCAAACATAAAAGTGCAGAAATTGAAAGAAACTTGAAATCGGAAAACAAGATTATTTCTAATTTTTAGCTCTTAAATTGGTCTAAAATGTCTGTTTTCAGCATTTCATGACTAAATAAGTTATATTATGTCCAATCCACACATAAAGGTGCATAAATTGAACAAAAACTTAAAATCGGAAAACAAGATTATTTCTAATTTTTAGCTCTTAACTTGGTCTAAAATATCTTTTTTCAACATTTTATGACTAAATAAGCTATAATATGTCTAATCCACACATAAAAGTGCAGAAATTGAAAAGAAACTTTAAATCGGAAAGCAAGATTATTTCTAATTTTTAGCTCTTAACTTGGTCTAAAATGTATGTTTTCAGTATTTCATGACTAAATAAGTTATATTATGTCCAATCCACACACAGAGGTGCCTAAATTGAACAAAAACTTAAATCTGAAAACAAGATTATTTCTAATTTTTAGCTCTTAACTTGGTCTAAAATGTCTGTTTTCAGCATTTTTTGACTAAATAAGTTATATTATGTCCAATCCACACATAAAGGTGCATAAATTGAACAAAAACTTAAAATCGGAAAACAAGATTATTTCTAATTCTTAGCTCTCGACTTGGTCTAAAATATCTGTTTTCAACATTTTATGACTAAATAAGCTATAATATGTCCAATCCACACATAAAAGTGCAGAAATTGAAAAGAAACTTTAAATCGGAAAACAAGATTATTTCAAATTTTTAGCTCTTAACTTGGTCTAAATGTCTGTTTTCAGCATTTCATGACTAAATAAGTTATAATATGTCCAATCCACACATCAAAGTGCAGAAATTGAAAAGGAACTTTAAATCGGAAAACAAGATTATTTCTAATTTTTAGCTCCTAACTTGGTCTAAAATGTCTGTTTTCAGCATTTCATGGCTAAATAAGTTATAATGTGTCCAATCCACACATAAAAGTGCATTAATTAAACAAAAACTTAAAATCGGAAAACAAGATTATTTCTAATTTTTAGCTCTTAACTTGGTCTAAAATATCTGTTTTCAACATTTTATGACTAAATAAGCTATAATATGTCTAATCCACACATAAAAGTGCAGAAATTGAAAAGAAACTTTAAATCGGAAAACAAGAT
Organism: Crioceris asparagi; assembly: GCA_958507055.1. NCBI lineage: Eukaryota > Metazoa > Arthropoda > Insecta > Coleoptera > Chrysomelidae > Crioceris > Crioceris asparagi. Next base: position 24,740 of record CAUEHI010000656.1, read on the forward strand.
TATTTCTAGTTTTTAGCTCTTAACTTGGTCTAAAATGTCTGTTTTCAGCATTTCATGACTAAATAAGTTATATTATGTCCAATCCACACATAAAAGTGCAGAAATTGAAAAGAAACTTGAAATCGGAAAACAAGATTATTTCTAATTTTTAGCTCTTAACTTGGTCTAAAATGTCTGTTTTCAGCATTTCATGACTAGATAAGTTATATTATGTCCAATCCACACATAAAAGTGCATAAATTGAACAAAAAATTAAAATCGGAAAACAAGATTATTTCTAATTTTTAGCTCTTAACTTGGTCTAAAATGTCTGTTTTCAGCTTTTCATGACAATATAAGTTATAAAATGTCCAATCCACACATAAAAGTGCAGAAATTGAAAAGAAACTTTAAATCGGAAAACAAGATTATTTTTAATTTTTTGCTCTTAACTTGGTCTAAAATGTCTGTTTTCAGCATTTCATGACTAAATAATTTATATTATGTCCAATCCACACATAAAAGTGCATAAATTGAACAAAAACTTAAAATCGGAAAACAAGATTATTTCTAATTTTTATCTCTTAACTTGGTCTAAAATATCTGTTTTCAACATTTTATGACTAAATAAGCAATAATATGTCCAATCCACACATAAAAGTGCAGAAATTGAAAAGAAACTTGAAATCGGAATACAAGATTATTTCTAATTTTTAGCTCTTAACTTGGTCTAAAATGTCTGTTTTCAGCATTTCATGACTAAATAAGTTATAATATGTCCAATCCACACATAAAAGTGCATAAATTGAACAAAAACTTAAAATCGGAAAACAAGATTATTTCTAATTTTTAGCTCTTAACTTGGTCTAAAATATCTGTTTTCAACATTTTATGACTAAATAAGCTATAATATGTCCAATCCACACATAAAAGTGCAGATATTGAACAAAAACTTAAAATCGGAAAACAAGATTATTTCTAATTTTTAGCTCTTAACTTGGTCTAAAATATCTGTTTTCAACATTTTATGACTAAATAAGCTTTAATATGTCTAATCCACACATAAAAGTGCAGAAATTGAAAAGAAACTTTAAATCGGAAAACAAGATTATTTCTAATTTTTAGCTCTTAACTTGGTCTAAAATGTCTGTTTTCAGCATTTCATGACTAAATAAGTTATATTATGTCCAATCCACACATAAAAGTGCAGAAATTGAAAAGAAACTTGAAATCGGAAAACAAGATTATTTCTAATTTTTAGCTCTTAACTTGGTCTAAAATGTCTGTTTTCAGTATTTCATGACTAGATAAGTTATATTATGTCCAATCCACACATAAAAGTGCAGAAATTGAAAAGAAACTTGAAATCGGAAAACAAGATTATTTCTAATTTTTAGCTCTTAACTTGGTCTAAAATGTCTGTTTTCAGCATTTCATGACTAGATAAGTTATATTATGTCCAATCCACACATAAAAGTGCATAAATTGAACAAAAACTTACAATCGGAAAACAAGATTATTTCTAATTTTTAGCTCTTAACTTGGTCTAAAATGTCTGTTTTCAGAATTTCATGACTATATAAGTTATAAAATGTCCAATCCACACATAAAAGTGCAGAAATTGAAAAGAAACTTGAAATCAGAAAACAAGATTATTTCTAATTTTTAGCTCTTAACGTGGTCTAAAATGTCTGTTTTCAGCATTTCATGACTAAATAAGTTATATTATGTCCAATCCACACATAAAAGTGCATAAATTGAACAAAAACTTAAAATCGGAAAACAAGATTATTTCTAATTTTTAGCTCTTAACTTGGTCTAAAATATCTGTTTTCAACATTTTATGACTAAATAAGCTATAATATGTCCAATCCACACATAAAAGTGCAGAAATTGAACAAAAACTTAAAATCGGAAAACAAGATTATTTCTAATTTTTAGCTCTTAACTTGGTCTAAAATATCTGTTTTCAACATTTTATGACTAAATAAGCTATAATATGTCTAATCCACTCAAAAAAGTGCAGAAATTGAAAAGAAACTTTAAATCGGAAAACAAGATTATTTCTAATTTTTAGCTCTTAACTTGGTCTAAAATGTCTGTTTTCAGCATTTCATGACTAAATAAGTTATATTATGTCCAATCCACACATAAAAGTGCATAAATTGAACAAAAACTCAAAATCGGAAAACAAGATTATTTCTAATTTTCAGCTCTTAACTTGGTCTAAAATGTCTGTTTTCAGCATTTCATGACTAAATAAGTTATATTATGTCCAATCCACACATAAAAGGGCATAAATTGAACAAAAACTTAAAATCGGAAATCAAGATTATTTCTAATTTTTAGTTCTTAACTTGGTCTAAAATATCTGTTTTCAACATTTTATGACTAAATAAGTTATATTATGTCCAATCCACACATAAAAGTGCATAAATTGAAAAGAAACTTGAAATCGGAAAACAAGATTATTTCTAATTTTTAGCTCTTAACTTGGTCTAAAATGTCTGTTTTCAGCATTTCATGACTAAATAAGTTATAATATGTCCAATCCACACATAAAAGTGCATAAATTGAACAAAACCTTAAAATCGGAAAACAAGATTATTTCTAATTTTTAGCTCATAACTTGGTCTAAAATATCTGTTTTCAAAATTTTATGAATAAATAAGATATAATATGTCCAATCCACACATAAAAGTGCAGAAATTGAACAAAAACTTAAAATCGGAAAACAAGATTATTTCTAATTTTTAGCTCTTAACTTGGTCTAAAATATCTGTTTTCAACATTTTATGACTAAATAAGCTATAATATGTCTAATCCACACATAAAAGTGCAGAAATTGAAAAGAAACTTTAAATCGGAAAACAAGATTATTTCTAATTTTTAGCTCTTAACTTGGTCTAAAATGTCTGTTTTCAGCATTTCATGACTAAATAAGTTATAATATGTCCAATCCACACATAAAAGTGCATAAATTGAACAAAAACTTGTAATCGGAAAACAAGATTATTTCCAATTTTTAGCTCTTAACTTGGTCTAAAATATCTGTTTTCAACATTTTATGACTAAATAAGCTATAATATGTCCAATCCACACATAAAAGTGCAGAAATAGAAAAGAAAGTTAAAATCGGAGAACAAGATTATTTCTAATTTTTAGCTCTTAACATGGTCTAAAATATCGGTTTTCAACATTTTATGACTAAATAAGCTATAATATGTCCAATCCACACATAAAAGTGCAGAAATTGAAAAGAGACTTTAAATCGGAAAACAAGATTATTTCTAATTTTTAGCTCTTAACTTGGTCTAAAATGTCTGTTTTCAGCATTTCATGACTAAATAAGTTATAAAATGTCCAATCCACACATAAAAGTGCATAAATTGAACAAAAACTTAAAATCGGAAAACAAGATTATTTCTAATTTTAAGCTCTTAACTTGGTCTAAAATGTCTGTTTTCAGCATTTCATGACTAAATAAGTTATCAAATGTCCAATCCACACATAAAAGTGCATAAATTGAACAAAAACTTAAAATCGGAAAACAAGATTATTTCTAATTTTTATCTCTTAACTTGGTCTAAAATATCTGTTTTCAACATTTTATGACTAAATAAGCAATAATATGTCCAATCCACACATAAAAGTGCAGAAATTGAAAAGAAACTTGAAATCGGAAAACAAGATTATTTCTAATTTTTAGCTCTTAAATTGGTCTAAAATGTCTGTTTTCAGCATTTCATGACTAAATAAGTTATATTATGTCCAATCCACACATAAAGGTGCATAAATTGAACAAAAACTTAAAATCGGAAAACAAGATTATTTCTAATTTTTAGCTCTTAACTTGGTCTAAAATATCTGTTTTCAACATTTTATGACTAAATAAGCTATAATATGTCTAATCCACACATAAAAGTGCAGAAATTGAAAAGAAACTTTAAATCGGAAAACAAGATTATTTCTAATTTTTAGCTCTTAACTTGGTCTAAAATGTCTGTTTTCAGCATTTCATGACTAAATAATTTATAATATGTCCAATCCACACATAAAAGTGCATAAATTGAACAAAAACTTGTAATCGGAAAACAAGATTATTTCGAATTTTTAGCTCTTAACTTGGTCTAAAATATCTGTTTTCAACATTTTATGACTAAATAAGCTATAATATGTCCAATCCACACATGAAAGTGCAGAAATAGAAAAGAAAATTAAAATCGGAGAACAAGATTATTTCTAATTTTTAGCTCTTAACATGGTCTAAAATATCTGTTTTCAACATTTTATGACTAAATAAGCAATAATATGTCCAATCCACACATAAAAGTGCAGAAATTGAAAAGAAACTTGAAATCGGAAAACAAGATTATTTCTAATTTTTAGCTCTTAACTTGGTCTAAAATGTCTGTTTTCAGCATTTCATGACTAAATAAGTTATAATATGTCCAATCCACACATAAAAGTGCATAAATTGAACAAAAACTTAAAATCGGAAAACAAGATTATTTCTAATTTTTAGCTCTTAACTTGGTCTAAAATATCTGTTTTCAAAATTTTATGACTAAATAAGATATAATATGTCCAATCCACACATAAAAGTGCAGAAATTGAACAAAAACTTAAAATCGGAAAACAAGATTATTTCTAATTTTTAGCTCTTAACTTGGTCTAAAATATCTGTTTTCAACATTTTATGACTAAATAAGCTATAATATGTCTAATCCACACATAAAAGTGCAGAAATTGAAAAGAAACTTTAAATCGGAAAACAAGATTATTTCTAATTTTTAGCTCTTAACTTGGTCTAAAATGTCTGTTTTCAGCATTTCATGACTAAATAAGTTATAATATGTCCAATCCACACATAAAAGTGCATAAATTGAACAAAAACTTGTAATCGGAAAACAAGATTATTTCCAATTTTTAGCTCTTAACTTGGTCTAAAATATCTGTTTTCAACATTTTATGACTAAATAAGCTATAATATGTCCAATCCACACATAAAAGTGCAGAAATAGAAAAGAAAATTAAAATCGGAGAACAAGATTATTTCTAATTTTTAGCTCTTAACATGGTCTAAAATATCTGTTTTCAACATTTTATGACTAAATAAGCTATAATATGTCCAATCCACACATAAAAGTGCAGAAATTGAAAAGAGACTTTAAATCGGAAAACAAGATTATTTCTAATTTTTAGCTCTTAACTTGGTCTAAAATGTCTGTTTTCAGCATTTCATGACTAAATAAGTTATAAAATGTCCAATCCACACATAAAAGTGCATAAATTGAACAAAAACTTAAAATCGGAAAACAAGATTATTTCTAATTTTTAGCTCTTAACTTGGTCTAAAATATCTGTTTTCAAAATTTTATGACTAAATAAGATATAATATGTCCAATCCACACATAAAAGTGCAGAAATTGAACAAAAACTTAAAATCGGAAAACAAGATTATTTCTAATTTTTAGCTCTTAACTTGGTCTAAAATATCTGTTTTCAACATTTTATGACTAAATAAGCTATAATATGTCTAATCCACACATAAAAGTGCAGAAATTGAAAAGAAACTTTAAATCGGAAAACAAGATTATTTCTAATTTTTAGCTCTTAACTTGGTCTAAAATGTCTGTTTTCAGCATTTCATGACTAAATAAGTTATAATATGTCCAATCCACACATAAAAGTGCATAAATTGAACAAAAACTTGTAATCGGAAAACAAGATTATTTCCAATTTTTAGCTCTTAACTTGGTCTAAAATATCTGTTTTCAACATTTTATGACTAAATAAGCTATAATATGTCCAATCCACACATAAAAGTGCAGAAATAGAAAAGAAAATTAAAATCGGAGAACAAGATTATTTCTAATTTTTAGCTCTTAACATGGTCTAAAATATCTGTTTTCAACATTTTATGACTAAATAAGCTATAATATGTCCAATCCACACATAAAAGTGCAGAAATTGAAAAGAGACTTTAAATCGGAAAACAAGATTATTTCTAATTTTTAGCTCTTAACTTGGTCTAAAATGTCTGTTTTCAGCATTTCATGACTAAATAAGTTATAAAATGTCCAATCCACACATAAAAGTGCATAAATTGAACAAAAACTTAAAATCGGAAAACAAGATTATTTCTAATTTTAAGCTCTTAACTTGGTCTAAAATGTCTGTTTTCAGCATTTCATGACTAAATAAGTTATCAAATGTCCAATCCACACATAAAAGTGCATAAATTGAACAAAAACTTAAAATCGGAAAACAAGATTATTTCTAATTTTTATCTCTTAACTTGGTCTAAAATATCTGTTTTCAACATTTTATGACTAAATAAGCAATAATATGTCCAATCCACACATAAAAGTGCAGAAATTGAAAAGAAACTTGAAATCGGAAAACAAGATTATTTCTAATTTTTAGCTCTTAAATTGGTCTAAAATGTCTGTTTTCAGCATTTCATGACTAAATAAGTTATATTATGTCCAATCCACACATAAAGGTGCATAAATTGAACAAAAACTTAAAATCGGAAAACAAGATTATTTCTAATTTTTAGCTCTTAACTTGGTCTAAAATATCTGTTTTCAACATTTTATGACTAAATAAGCTATAATATGTCTAATCCACACATAAAAGTGAAGAAATTGAAAAGAAACTTTAAATCGGAAAACAAGATTATTTCTAATTATTAGCTCTTAACTTGGTCTAAAATGTCTGTTTTCAGCATTTCATGACTAAATAATTTATAATATGTCCAATCCACACATAAAAGTGCATAAATTGAACAAAAACTTGTAATCGGAAAACAAGATTATTTCGAATTTTTAGCTCTTAACTTGGTCTAAAATATCTGTTTTCAACATTTTATGACTAAATAAGCTATAATATGTCCAATCCACACATGAAAGTGCAGAAATAGAAAAGAAAATTAAAATCGGAGAACAAGATTATTTCTAATTTTTAGCTCTTAACATGGTCTAAAATATCTGTTTTCAACATTTTATGACTAAATAAGCTATAATATGTCCAATCCACACATAAAAGTGCAGAAATTGAAAAGAGACTTTAAATCGGAAAACAAGATTATTTCTAATTTTTAGCTCTTAACTTGGTCTAAAATGTCTGTTTTCAGCATTTCATGACTAAATAAGTTATAAAATGTCCAATCCACACATAAAAGTGCATAAATTGAACAAAAACTTAAAATCGGAAAACAAGATTATTTCTAATTTTAAGCTCTTAACTTGGTCTAAAATGTCTGTTTTCAGCATTTCATGACTAAATAAGTTATCAAATGTCCAATCCACACATAAAAGTGCATAAATTGAACAAAAACTTAAAATCGGAAAACAAGATTATTTCTAATTTTTAGCTCTTAACTTGGTCTAAAATATCTGTTTTCAACATTTTATGAATAAATAAGCTATAATATGTCCAATCCACACATAAAAGAACAGAAATTGAAAAGAAACTTTAAATCGGAAAGCAAGATTATTTCTAATTTTTAGCTCTTAACTTGGTCTAAAATGTATGTTTTCAGTATTTCATGACTAAATAAGTTATATTATGTCCAATCCACACACAGAAGTGCATAAATTGAACAAAAACTTAAAATCTGAAAACAAGATTATTTCTAATTTTTAGCTCTTAACTTGGTCTAAAATGTCTGTTTTCAGCATTTTTTGACTAAATAAGTTATATTATGTCCAATCCACACATAAAGGTGCATAAATTGAACAAAAACTTAAAATCGGAAAACAAGATTATTTCTAATTCTTAGCTCTCGACTTGGTCTAAAATATCTGTTTTCAACATTTTATGACTAAATAAGCTATAATATGTCCAATCCACACATAAAAGTGCAGAAATTGAAAAGAAACTTTAAATCGGAAAACAAGATTATTTCAAATTTTTAGCTCTTAACTTGGTCTAAAATGTCTGTTTTCAGCATTTCATGACTAAATAAGTTATAATATGTCCAATCCACACATCAAAGTGCAGAATTGAAAAGGAACTTTAAATCGGAAAACAAGATTATTTCTAATTTTTAGCTCCTAACTTGGTCTAAAATGTCTGTTTTCAGCATTTCATGGCTAAATAAGTTATAATGTGTCCAATCCACACATAAAAGTGCATTAATTAAACAAAAACTTAAAATCGGAAAACAAGATTATTTCTAATTTTTAGCTCTTAAACTTGGTCTAAAATATCTGTTTTCAACATTTTATGACTAAATAAGCTATAATATGTCTAATCCACACATAAAAGTGCAGAAATTGAAAAGAAACTTTAAATCGGAAAACAATATTATTTCTAGTTTTTAGCTCTTAACTTGGTCTAAAATGTCTGTTTTCAGCATTTCATGACTAAATAAGTTATATTATGTCCAATTCCACACATAAAAGTGCAGAAATTGAAAAGAAACTTGAATTCGGAAAACAAGATTATTTCTAATTTTTAGCTCTTAACTTGGTCTAAAATGTCTGTTTTCAGCATTTCATGACTAGATAAGTTATATTATGTCCAATCCACACATAAAAGTGCATAAATTGAACAAAAAATTAAAATCGGAAAACAAGATTATTTCTAATTTTTAGCTCTTAACTTGGTCTAAAATGTCTGTTTTCAGCTTTTCATGACAATATAAGTTATAAAATGTCCAATCCACACATAAAAGTGCAGAAATTGAAAAGAAACTTTAAATCGGAAAACAAGATTATTTTTAATTTTTTGCTCTTAACTTGGTCTAAAATGTCTGTTTTCAGCATTTCATGACTAAATAATTTATATTATGTCCAATCCACACATAAAAGTGCATAAATTGAACAAAAACTTAAAATCGGAAAACAAGATTATTTCTAATTTTTATCTCTTAACTTGGTCTAAAATATCTGTTTTCAACATTTTATGACTAAATAAGCAATAATATGTCCAATCCACACATAAAAGTGCAGAAATTGAAAAGAAACTTGAAATCGGAAAACAAGATTATTTCTAATTTTTAGCTCTTAACTTGGTCTAAAATGTCTGTTTTCAGCATTTCATGACTAAATAAGTTATAATATGTCCAATCCACACATAAAAGTGCATAAATTGAACAAAAACTTAAAATCGGAAAACAAGATTATTTCTAATTTTTAGCTCTTAACTTGGTCTAAAATATCTGTTTTCAACATTTTATGACTAAATAAGCTATAATATGTCCAATCCACACATAAAAGTGCAGAAATTGAACAAAAACTTAAAATCGGAAAACAAGATTATTTCTAATTTTTAGCTCTTAACTTGCTCTAAAATATCTGTTTTCAACATTTTATGACTAAATAAGCTTTAATATGTCTAATCCACACATAAAAGTGCAGAAATTGAAAAGAAACTTTAAATCGGAAAACAAGATTATTTCTAATTTTTAGCTCTTAACTTGGTCTAAAATGTCTGTTTTCAGCATTTCATGACTAAATAAGTTATATTATGTCCAATCCACACATAAAAGTGCAGAAATTGAAAAGAAACTTGAAATCGGAAAACAAGATTATTTCTAATTTTTAGCTCTTAACTTGGTCTAAAATGTCTGTTTTCAGTATTTCATGACTAGATAAGTTATATTATGTCCAATCCACACATAAAAGTGCAGAAATTGAAAAGAAACTTGAAATCGGAAAACAAGATTATTTCTAATTTTTAGCTCTTAACTTGGTCTAAAATGTCTGTTTTCAGCATTTCATGACTAGATAAGTTATATTATGTCCAATCCACACATAAAAGTGCATAAATTGAACAAAAACTTAGAATCGGAAAACAAGATTATTTCTAATTTTTAGCTCTTAACTTGGTCTAAAATGTCTGTTTTCAGAATTTCATGACTATATAAGTTATAAAATGTCCAATCCACACATAAAAGTGCAGAAATTGAAAAGAAACTTGAAATCGGAAAACAAGATTATTTCTAATTTTTAGCTCTTAACGTGGTCTAAAATGTCTGTTTTCAGCATTTCATGACTAAATAAGTTATATTATGTCCAATCCACACATAAAAGTGCATAAATTGAACAAAAACTTAAAATCGGAAAACAAGATTATTTCTAATTTTTAGCTCTTAACTTGGTCTAAAATATCTGTTTTCAACATTTTATGACTAAATAAGCTATAATATGTCCAATCCACACATAAAAGTGCAGAAATTGAACAAAAACTTAAAATCGGAAAACAAGATTATTTCTAATTTTTAGCTTTTAACTTGGTCTAAAATATCTGTTTTCAACATTTTATGACTAAATAAGCTATAATATGTCTAATCCACTCAAAAAAGTGCAGAAATTGAAAAGAAACTTTAAATCGGAAAACAAGATTATTTCTAATTTTTAGCTCTTAACTTGGTCTAAAATGTCTGTTTTCAGCATTTCATGACTAAATAAGTTATATTATGTCCAATCCACACATAAAAGTGCATAAATTGAACAAAAACTCAAAATCGGAAAACAAGATTATTTCTAATTTTCAGCTCTTAACTTGGTCTAAAATGTCTGTTTTCAGCATTTCATGACTAAATAAGTTATATTATGTCCAATCCACACATAAAAGGGCATAAATTGAACAAAAACTTAAAATCGGAAATCAAGATTATTTCTAATTTTTAGTTCTTAACTTGGTCTAAAATATCTGTTTTCAACATTTTATGACTAAATAAGTTATATTATGTCCAATCCACACATAAAAGTGCATAAATTGAACAAAAACTTAATATCGGAAAACAAGATTATTTCTAATTTTTAGCTCTTAATTTGGTCTGAAATGTCTGTTTTCAGCATTTCATGACTAAATAAGTTATATTATGTCCAATCCACACATAAAAGTGCATAAATTGAACAAAAACTTGAAATCAGAAAACAAGATTATTTCTAATTTTTAGCTCTTAGCTTGGTCTAAAATATCTGTTGTCAACATTTTATGACTAAATAAGTTATATTATGTCCAATCCACACATAAAAGTGCATAAATTGAACAAAAACTTAAAATCGGAAAACAAGATTATTTCTAATTTTTAGCACTTATCTTGGTCTAAAATATCTGTTTTCAACATTTTATGACTAAATAAGTTATATTATGTCCAATCCACACATAAGAGTGCATAAATTGAACTAAAACTTAAAATCGGAAAACAAGATTATTTCTAATTTTTAGCTCTTAACTTGGTCTAAAATATCTGTTTTCAACATTTTATGACTAAATAAGCAATAATATGTCCAATCCACACATAAAAGTGCAGAAATTGAAAAGAAACTTGAAATCGGAAAACAAGATTATTTCTAATTTTTAGCTCTTAACTTGGTCTAAAATGTCTGTTTTCAGCATTTCATGACTAAATAAGTTATAATATGTCCAATCCACACATAAAAGTGCATAAATTGAACAAAAACTTGTAATCGGAAAACAAGATTAATTCTAATTTTTAGCTCTTAACTTGGTCTAAAATATCTGTTTTCAACATTTTATGACTAAATAAGCTATAATATGTCCAATCCACACATAAAAGTGCAGAAATAGAAAAGAAAATTAAAATCGGAGAACAAGATTATTTCTAATTTTTAGCTCTTAACATGGTCTAAAATATCTGTTTTCAACATTTTATGACTAAATAAGCTATAATATGTCCAATCCACACATAAAAGTGCTGAAATTGAAAAAAGACTTTAAATCGGAAAACAAGATTATTTCTAATTTTTAGCTCTTAACTTGGTCTAAAATGTCTGTTTTCAGCATTTCATGACTAAATAAGTTATAAAATGTCCAATCCACACATAAAAGTGCATAAATTGAACAAAAACTTAAAATCGGAAAACAAGATTATTTCTAATTTTTAGCTCTTAACTTGGTCTAAAATATCTGTTTTCAACATTTTATGACTAAATAAGCTATAATATGTCCAATCCACACATAAAAGTGCAGAAATTGAAAAGAAACTTTAAATCGGAAAGCAAGATTATTTCTTATTTTTAGCTCTTAACTTGGTCTAAAATGTCTGTTTTCAGCATTTCATGACTAAATAAGTTATAGTATGTCCAATCCACTCATAGAAGTGCATAAATTGAACAAAAACTTAAATTCGGAAAACAAGATTATTTCTAATTTTTAGCTCTTAACTTGGTCTATAATGTCTGTTTTCAGCATTTCATGACTAAATAAGTTATATTATGTCCAATCCACACATAAAGGTGCATAAATTGAACAAAAACATAAAATCGGAAAACAAGATTATTTCTAATTTTTAGCTCCTAACTTGGTCTAAAATGTCTGTTTTCAGCATTTCATGACTAAATAAGTTATAATATGTCCAATCCACACATAAAAGTGCATAAATTGAACAAAAACTTAAAATCGGAAAACAATATTATTTCTAATTTTTAGCTCTTAACTTGGTCTAAAATATTTGTTTTCAACATTTTATGACTAAATAAGCTATAATATGTCTAATCCACACATAAAAGTGCAGAAATTGAAAAGAAACTTTAAATCGGAAAACAAGATTATTTCTAATTTTTAGCTCTTAACTTGGTCTAAAATGTCGGTTTTCAGCATTTCATGACTACATAAGCTATATTATGTCCAATCCACACATAAAAGTGCATAAATTGAACAAAAACTTAAAATCGGAAACAAGATTATTTCAAATTTTTAGCTCTTAACTTGGTCTAAAATGTCTGTTTTCAGCATTTCATGACTAAATAAGCTATATTATGTCCAATCCACACATAAAAGTGCATTAATTGAACAAAAACTTAAAATCGGAAAACAAGATTATTTCTAATTTTTAGCTCTTAACTTGGTCTAAAATGTCTGTTTTCAGCAATTCATGACTGTATAAGTTATAAAATGTCCAATCCACACATAAAAGTGCAGAAATTGAAAAGAAACTTGAAATCGGAAAACAAGATTATTTCTAATTTTTAGCTCTTAACTTGGTCTAAAATGTCTGTTTTCAGCATTTCATGACTAAATAAGTTATATTATCTCCAATCCACACATAAAAGTGCATAAATTGAACAAAAACTTAAAATCGGAAAACAAGATTATTTCTAATTTTTAGCTCTTAACTTGGTCTAAAATATCTGTTTTCAACATTTTATGACTAAATAAGCTATAATATGTCCAATCCACACATAAAAGTGCAGAAATTGAACAAAAACTCAAAATCGGAAAACAAGATTATTTCTAATTTTTAGCTCTTAACTTGGTCTAAAATATCTGTTTTCAACATTTTATGACTAAATTAGCTATAAAATGTCTAATCCACACATAAAAGTGCAGAAATTGAAAAGAAACTTTAAATCGGAAAACAAGATTATTTTTAATTTTTAGCTCTTAACTTGGTCTAAAATGTCTGTTTCCAGCATTTCATGACTAAATAAGCTATAATATGTCCAATCCACACATAAAAGTGCAGAAATAGAAAAGAAAATTAAAATCGGAGAACAAGATTGTTTCTAATTTTTAGCTCTTAACATGGTCTAAAATATCTGTTTTCAACATTTTATGACTAAATAAGCTATAATATGTCCAATCCACACATAAAAGTGCAGAAATTGAAAAGAGACTTTAAATCGGAAAACAAGATTATTTCTAATTTTTAGCTCTTAACTTGGTCTAAAATGTCTGTTTTCAGCATTTCATGACTAAATAAGTTATAAAATGTCCAATCAACACATAAAAGTGCATAAATTGAACAAAACCTTAAAATCGGAAAACAAGATTATTTCTAATTTTTAGCTCTTAACTTGGTCTAAAATATCTGTTTTCAACATTTTATGACTAAATAAGCTATAATATGTCCAATCCACACATAAAAGTGCAGAAATTGAAAAGAAACTTTAAATCGGAAAGCAAGATTATTTCTAATTTTTAGCTCTTAACTTGGTCTAAAATGTCTGTTTTCAGCATTTCATGACTAAATAAGTTATATTATGTCCAATCCACACATAGAAGTGCATAAAATGAACAAAAACTTAAAATCGGAAAACAAGATTATTTCTAATTTTTAGCTCTTAACTTGGTCTATAATGTCTGTTTTCAGCATTTCATGACTAAATAAGTTATATTATGTCCAATCCACACATAAAGGTGCATAAATTGAACAAAAACATAAAATCGGAAAACAAGATTATTTCTAATTTTTAGCTCTTAACTTGGTCTAAAATATCTGTTTTCAACATCTTATGACTAAATAAGCTATAATATGTCCAATCCACACATAAAAGTGCAGAAATTGAATAGAAACTTTAAATCGGAAAACAAGATTATTTCTAATTTTTAGCTCTTAACTTGGTCTAAAATGTCTGTTTTAAGCATTTCATGACTAAATAAGCTATAAAATGTCCAATCCACACATAAAAGTGCAGAAATTGAAAAGGAACTTTAAATCGGAAAACAAGATTATTTCTAATTTTTAGCTCCTAACTTGGTCTAAAATGTCTGTTTTCAGCATTTCATGACTAAATAAGTTATAATATGTCCAATCCACACATAAAAGTGCATAAATTGAACAAAAACTTAAAATCGGAAAACAAGATTATTTCTAATTTTTAGCTCTTAACTTGGTCTAAAATATTTGTTTTCAACATTTTATGACTAAATAAGCTATAATATGTCTAATCCACACATAAAAGTGCAGAAATTGAAAAGAAACTTTAAATCGGAAAACAAGATTATTTCTAATTTTTAGCTCTTAACTTGGTCTAAAATGTCGGTTTTCAGCATTTTATGACTAAATAAGTTATATTATGTCCAATCCACACATAAAAGTGCATAAATTGAACAAAAACTTAAAATCGGAAAACAAGATTATTTCTAATTTTTAGCTCTTAACTTGGTCTAAAATATCTGTTTTCAACATTTCATGACTAAATAAGTTATAATATGTCCAATCCACACATAAAAGTGCATAAATTGAACAAAAACTTGTAATCGGAAAACAAGATTATTTCTAATTTTTAGCTCTTAACTTGGTCTAAAATATCTGTTTTCAACATTTTATGACTAAATAAGCTATAATACGTCCAATCCACACATAAAAGTGCAGAAATTGAAAAGAGACTTTAAATCGGAAATCAAGATTATTTCTAATTTTTAGCTCTTAACTTGGTCTAAAATGTCTGTTTTCAGCATTTCATGACTAAATAAGTTATAAAATGTCCAATCCACACATAAAAGTGCATAAATTGAACAAAAACTTAAAATCGGAAAACAAGATTATTTCTAATTTTTAGCTCTTAACTTGGTCTAAAATATCTGTTTTCAACATTTTATGACTAAATAAGCTATAATATGTCCAATCCACACATAAAAGTGCAGAAATTGAAAAGAAACTTTAAATCGGAAAGCAAGATTATTTCTAATTTTTAGCTCTTAACTTGGTCTAAAATGTCTGTTTTCAGCATTTCATGACTAAATAAGTTATATTATGTCCAATCCACACATAGAAGTGCATAAATTGAACAAAAACTTAAAATCGGAAAACAAGATTATTTCTAATTTTTAGCTCTTAACTTGGTCTATAATGTCTGTTTTCAGCATTTCATGACTAAATAAGTTATATTATGTCCAATCCACACATAAAGGTGCATAAATTGAACAAAAACATAAAATCGGAAAACAAGATTATTTCTAATTTTTAGCTCTTAACTTGGTCTAAAATATCTGTTTTCAACATCTTATGACTAAATAAACTATAATATGTCCAATCCACACATAAAAGTGCAGAAATTGAAAAGAAACTTTAAATCGGAAATCAAGATTATTAATAATTTTTAGCTCTTAACTTGGTCTAAAATGTCTGTTTTCAGCATTTCATGACTAAATAAGCTATAAAATGTCCAATCCACACATAAAAGTGCAGAAATTGAAAAGGAACTTTAAATCGGAAAACAAGATTATTTCTAATTTTTAGCTCCTAACTTGGTCTAAAATGTCTGTTTTCAGCATTTCATGACTAAATAAGTTATAATATGTCCAATCCACACATAAAAGTGCATAAATTGAACAAAAACTTAAAATCGGAAAACAAGATTATTTCTAATTTTTAGCTCTTAACTTGGTCTAAAATATTTGTTTTCAACATTTTATGACTAAATAAGCTATAATATGTCTAATCCACACATAAAAGTGCAGAAATTGAAAAGAAACTTTAAATCGGAAAACAAGATTATTTCTAATTTTTAGCTCTTAACTTGGTCTAAAATGTCGGTTTTCAGCATTTCATGACTAAATAAGTTTTATTATGTCCAATCCACACATAAAAGTGCATAAATTGAACAAAAACTTAAAATCGGAAAACAAGATTATTTCTAATTTTTAGCTCTTAACTTGGTCTAAAATGTCTGTTTTCAGCATTTCATGACTAAATAAGCTATATTATGTCCAATCCACACATAAAAGTGCATTAATTGAACAAAAACTTAAAATCGGAAAACAAGATTATTTCTAATTTTTAGCTCTTAACTTGGTCTAAAATGTCTGTTTTCAGCAATTCATGACTGTATAAGTTATAAAATGTCCAATCCACACATAAAAGTGCAGAAATTGAAAAGAAACTTGAAATCGGAAAACAAGATTATTTCTAATTTTTAGCTCTTAACTTGGTCTATAATGTCTGTTTTCAGCATTTCATGACTAAATAAGTTATATTATGTCCAATCCACACATAAAGGTGCATAAATTGAACAAAAACATAAAATCGGAAAACAAGATTATTTCTAATTTTTAGCTCTTAACTTGGTCTAAAATATCTGTTTTCAACATCTTATGACTAAATAAACTATAATATGTCCAATCCACACATAAAAGTGCAGAAATTGAATAGAAACTTTAAATCGGAAAACAAGATTATTTCTAATTTTTAGCTCTTAACTTGGTCTAAAATGTCTGTTTTCAGCATTTCATGACTAAATAAGCTATAAAATGTCCAATCCACACATAAAAGTGCAGAAATTGAAAAGGAACTTTAAATCGGAAAACAAGATTATTTCTAATTTTTAGCTCCTAACTTGGTCTAAAATGTCTGTTTTCAGCATTTCATGACTAAATAAGTTATAATATGTCCAATCCACACATAAAAGTGCATAAATTGAACAAAAACTTAAAATCGGAAAACAAGATTATTTCTAATTTTTAGCTCTTAACTTGGTCTAAAATATTTGTTTTCAACATTTTATGACTAAATAAGCTATAATATGTCTAATCCACACATAAAAGTGCAGAAATTGAAAAGAAACTTTAAATCGGAAAACAAGATTATTTCTAATTTTTAGCTCTTAACTTGGTCTAAAATGTCGGTTTTCAGCATTTCATGACTAAATAAGTTATATTATGTCCAATCCACACATAAAAGTGCATAAATTGAACAAAAACTTAAAATCGGAAAACAAGATTATTTCTAATTTTTAGCTCTTAACTTGGTCTAAAATGTCTGTTTTCAGCATTTCATGACTAAATAAGCTATATTATGTCCAATCCACACATAAAAGTGCATTAATTGAACAAAAACTTAAAATCGGAAAACAAGATTATTTCTAATTTTTAGCTCTTAACTTGGTCTAAAATGTCTGTTTTCAGCAATTCATGACTGTATAAGTTATAAAATGTCCAATCCACACATAAAAAAGCAGAAATTGAAAAGAAACTTGAAATCGGAAAACAAGATTATTTCTAATTTTTAGCTCTTAACTTGGTCTAAAATGTCTGTTTTCAGCATTTCATGACTAAATAAGTTATATTATCTCCAATCCACACATAAAAGTGCATAAATTGAACAAAAACTTAAAATCGGAAAACAAGATTATTTCTAATTTTAAGCTCTTAACTTGGTCTAAAATATCTGTTTTCAACATTTTATGACTAAATAAGCTATAATATGTCCAATCCACACATAAAAGTGCAGAAATTGAAAAGAGACTTTAAATCGGAAATCAAGATTATTTCTAATTTTTAGCTCTTAACTTGGTCTAAAATGTCTGTTTTCAGCATTTCATGACTAAATAAGTTATAAAATGTCCAATCCACACATAAAAGTGCATAAATTGAACAAAAACTTAAAATCGGAAAACAAGATTATTTCTAATTTTTAGCTCTTAACTTGGTCTAAAATATCTGTTTTCAACATTTTATGACTAAATAAGCTATAATATGTCCAATCCACACATAAAAGTGCAGAAATTGAAAAGAAACTTTAAATCGGAAAGCAAGATTATTTCTAATTTTTAGCTCTTAACTTGGTCTAAAATGTCTGTTTTCAGCATTTCATGACTAAATAAGTTATATTATGTCCAATCCACACATAGAAGTGCATAAATTGAACAAAAACTTAAAATCGGAAAACAATATTATTTCTAATTTTTAGCTCTTAACTTGGTCTATAATGTCTGTTTTCAGCATTTCATGACTAAATAAGTTATATTATGTCCAATCCACACATAAAGGTGCATAAATTGAACAAAAACATAAAATCGGAAAACAAGATTATTTCTAATTTTTAGCTCTTAACTTGGTCTAAAATATCTGTTTTCAACATCTTATGACTAAATAAACTATAATATGTCCAATCCACACATAAAAGTGCAGAAATTGAATAGAAACTTTAAATCGGAAAACAAGATTATTTCTAATTTTTAGCTCTTAACTTGGTCTAAAATGTCTGTTTTCAGCATTTCATGACTAAATAAGCTATAAAATGTCCAATCCACTCATAAAAGTGCAGAAATTGAAAAGGAACTTTAAATCGGAAAACAAGATTATTTCTAATTTTTAGCTCCTAACTTGGTCTAAAATGTCTGTTTTCAGCATTTCATGACTAAATAAGTTATAATATGTCCAATCCACACATAAAAGTGCATAAATTGAACAAAAACTTAAAATCGGAAAACAAGATTATTTCTAATTTTTAGCTCTTAACTTGGTCTAAAATGTCTGTTTTCAGCATTTCATGACTAAATAAGTTATATTATGTCCAATCCACACATAGAAGTGCATAAATTGAACAGAAACTTAAAATCGGAAAACAAGATTATTTCTAATTTTTAGCTCTTAACTTGGTCTATAATGTCTGTTTTCAGCATTTCATGACTAAATAAGTTATATTATGTCCAATCCACACATAAAGGTGCATAAATTGAACAAAAACATAAAATCGGAATACAAGATTATTTCTAATTTTTAGCTCTTAACTTGGTCTAAAATATCTGTTTTCAACATCTTATGACTAAATAAGCTATAATATGTCCAATCCACACATAAAAGTGCAGAAATTGAATAGAAACTTTAAATCGGAAAACAAGATTATTTCTAATTTTTAGCTCTTAACTCTAAAATGTCTGTTTTCAGCATTTCATGACTAAATAAGCTATAAAATGTCCAATCCACACATAAAAGTGCAGAAATTGAAAAGGAACTTTAAATCGGAAAACAAGATTATTTCTAAATTTTAGCTCCTAACTTGGTCTAAAATGTCTGTTTTCAGCATTTCATGACTATATAAGTTATAGAATGTCCAATCCACACATAAAAGTGCAGAGATTGAAAAGAAACTTGAAATCGGAATACAAGATTATTTCTAATTTTTAGCTCTTAACTTGGTCTAAAATATTTGTTTTCAACATTTTATGACTAAATAAGCTATAATATGTCTAATCCACACATAAGAGTGCAGAAATTGAAAAGAAACTTTAAATCGGAAAACAAGATTATTTCTAATTTTTAGCTCTTAACTTGGTCTAAAATGTCGGTTTTCAGCATTTCATGACTAAATAAGTTATATTATGTCCAATCCACACATAAAAGTGCATAAATTGAACAAAAACTTAAAATTGGAAAACAAGATTATTTCTAATTTTTAGCTCTTAACTTGGTCTAAAATGTCTGTTTTCAGCATTTCATGACTAAATAAGCTATATTATGTCCAATCCACACATAAAAGTGCATTAATTGAACAAAAACTTAAAATCGGAAAACAAGATTATTTCTAATTTTTAGCTCTTAACTTGGTCTAAAATGTCTGTTTTCAGCAATTCATGACTGTATAAGTTATAAAATGTCCAATCCACACATAAAAGTGCAGAAATTGAAAAGAAACTTGAAATCGGAAAACAAGATTATTTCTAATTTTTAGCTCTTAACTTGGTCTAAAATGTCTGTTTTCAGCATTTCATGACTAAATAAGTTATAAAATGTCCAATCAACACATAAAAGTGCATAAATTGAACAAAAACTTAAAATCGGAAAACAAGATTATTTCTAATTTTTAGCTCTTAACTTGGTCTAAAATATCTGTTTTCAACATTTTATGACTAAATAAGCTATAATATGTCCAATCCACACATAAAAGTGCAGAAATTGAACAAAAACTTAAAATCGGAAAACAAGATTATTTCTAATTTTTAGCTCTTAACTTGTTCTAAAATATTTGTTTTCAACATTTTATGACTAAATAAGCTATAATATGTCTAATCCACACATAAAAGTGCAGAAATTGAAAAGAAACTTTAAATCGGAAAACAAGATTATTTCTAATTTTTAGCTCTTAACTTGGTCTAAAATGTCGGTTTTCAGCATTTTATGACTAAATAAGTTATATTATGTCCAATCCACACATAAAAGTGCATAAATTGAACAAAAACTTAAAATCGGAAAACAAGATTATTTCTAATTTTTAGCTCTTAACTTGGTCTAAAATGTCTGTTTTCAGCATTTCATGACTAAATAAGCTATATTATGTCCAATCCACACATAAAAGTGCATTAATTGAACAAAAACTTCAAATCGGAAAACAAGATTATTTCTAATTTGTAGCTCTTAACTTGGTCTAAAATGTCTGTTTTCAGCAATTCATGACTGTATAAGTTATAAAATGTCCAATCCACACATAAAAGTGCAGAAATTGAAAAGAAACTTGAAATCGGAAAACAAGATTATTTCTAATTTTTAGCTCTTAACTTGGTCTAAAATGTCTGTTTTCAGCATTTCATGACTAAATAAGTTATATTATCTCCAATCCACACATAAAAGTGCATAAATTGAACAAAAACTTAAAATCGGAAAACAAGATTATTTCTAATTTTTAGCTCTTAACTTGGTCTAAAATATCTGTTTTCAACATTTTATGACTAAATAAGCTATAATATGTCCAATCCACACATAAAAGTGCAGAAATTGAACAAAAACTCAAAATCGGAAAACAAGATTATTTCTAATTTTTAGCTCTTAACTTGGTCTAAAATATCTATTTTCAACATTTTATGACTAAATAAGCTATAAAATGTCTAATCCACACATAAAAGTGCAGAAATTGAAAAGAAACTTTAAATCGGAAAACAAGATTATTTTTAATTTTTAGCTCTTAACTTGGTCTAAAATGTCTGTTTCCAGCATTTCATGACTAAATAAGTTATATTATGTCCAATCCACACATAAAAGTGCATAAATTGAACAAAAACTTGTAATCGGAAAACAAGATTATTTCTAATTTTTAGCTCTTAACTTGGTCTAAAATATCTGTTTTCAACATTTTATGACTAAATAAGCTATAATATGTCCAATCCACACATAAAAGTGCAGAAATAGAAAAGAAAATTAAAATCGGAGAACAAGATTATTTCTAATTTTTAGCTCTTAGCATGGTCTAAGATATCTGTTTTCAACATTTTATGACTAAATAAGCTATAATATGTCCAATCCACACATAAAAGTGCAGAAATTGAAAAGAGACTTTAAATCGGAAAACAAGATTATTTCTAATTTTTAGCTCTTAACTTGGTCTAAAATGTCTGTTTTCAGCATTTCATGACTAAATAAGTTATAAAATGTCCAATCCACACATAAAAGTGCATAAATTGAACAAAAACTTAAAATCGGAAAACAAGATTATTTCTAATTTTTAGCTCTTAACTTGGTCTAAAATATCTGTTTTCAACATTTTATGACTAAATAAGCTATAATATGTCCAATCCACACATAAAAGTGCAGAAATTGAAAAGAGACTTTAAATCGGAAAGCAAGATTATTTCTAATTTTTAGCTCTTAACTTGGTCTAAAATGTCTGTTTTCAGCATTTCATGACTAAATAAGTTATATTATGTCCAATCCACACATAGAAGTGCATAAATTGAACAAAAACTTAAAATCGGAAAACAAGATTATTTCTAATTTTTAGCTCTTAACTTGGTCTATAATGTCTGTTTTCAGCATTTCATGACTAAATAAGTTATATTATGTACAATCCACACATAAAGGTGCATAAATTGAACAAAAAAATAAAATCGGAATACAAGATTATTTCTACTTTTTAGCTCTTAACTTGGTCTAAAATATCAGTTTTCAACATCTTATGACTAAATAAGCTATAATATGTCCAATCCACACATAAAAGTGCAGAAATTGAATAGAAACTTTAAATCGGAAAACAAGATTATTTCTAATTTTTAGCTCTTAACTCTAAAATGTCTGTTTTCAGCATTTCATGACTAAATAAGCTATAAAATGTCCAATCCACACATAAAAGTGCAGAAATTGAAAAGGAACTTTAAATCGGAAAACAAGATTATTTCTAATTTTTAGCTCCTAACTTGGTCTAAAATGTCTGTTTTCAGCATTTCATGACTAAATAAGTTATAATATGTCCGATCCACACATAAAAGTGCATAAATTGAACAAAAACTTAAAATCGGAAAACAAGATTATTTCTAATTTTTAGCTCTTAACTTGGTCTAAAATATTTGTTTTCAACATTTTATGACTAAATAAGCTATAATATGTCTAATCCACACATAAAAGTGCAGAAATTGAAAAGAAACTTTAATTCGGAAAACAAGATTATTTCTAATTTTTAGCTCTTAACTTGGTCTAAAATGTCGGTTTTCAGCATTTCATGACTAAATAAGTTATTTTATGTCCAATCCACACATAAAAGTGCATAAATTGAAAAAAAACTTAAAATTGGAAAACAAGATTATTTCTAATTTTTAGCTCTTAACTTGGTCTAAAATGTCTGTTTTCAGCATTTCATGACTAAATAAGCTATATTATGTCCAATCCACACATAAAAGTGCATTAATTGAACAAAAACTTAAAATCGGAAAACAAGATTATTTCTAATTTTTAGCTCTTAACTTGGTCTAAAATGTCTGTTTTCAGCAATTCATGACTGTATAAGTTATAAAATGTCCAATCCACACATAAAAGTGCAGAAATTGAAAAGAAACTTGAAATCGGAAAACAAGATTATTTCTAATTTTTAGCTCTTAACTTGGTCTAAAATGTCTGTTTTCAGCATTTCATGACTAAATAAGTTATATTATCTCCAATCCACACATAAAAGTGCATAAATTGAACAAAAACTTAAAATCGGAAAACAAGATTATTTCTAATTTTTAGCTCTTAACTTGGTCTAAAATATATGTTTTCAACATTTTATGACTAAATAAGCTGTAATATGTCCAATCCACACATAAAAGTGCAGAAATTGAACAAAAACTCAAAATCGGAAAACAAGATTATTTCTAATTTTTAGCTCTTAGCTTGGTCTAAAATATCTGTATTCAACATTTTATGACTAAATAAGCTATAAAATGTCTAATCCACACATAAAAGTGCAGAAATTGAACAAAAACTCAAAATCGGAAAACAAGATTATTTTTAATTTTTAGCTCTTAACTTGGTCTAAAATGTCTGTTTTCAGCATTTCATGACTAAATAAGTTATATTATGTCCAATCCACACATAAAAGTGCATAAATTGAACAAAAACTTAAAATCGGAAAACAAGATTATTTCTACTTTTTATCTCTTAACTTGGTCTAAAATATCTGTTTTCAACATTTTATGACTAAATAAGTTATATTATGTCCAATCCACATAGAAAAGTGAATAAATTGAACAAAACCTTATATTCGGAAAACAAGATTATTTCTAAATTTTAGCTCTTAACTTGGTCTGAAATGTCTGTTTCCAGCATTTCATGACTAAATAAGTTTTATTATGTCCAATCCACACATACAAGTGCATAAATTGAACAAAAACTTAAAATCGGAAAACAAGATTATTTCTAATTTTTAGCTCTTAACTTGGTCTAAAATATCTGTTTTCAACATTTTATGACTAAATAAGTTATATTATGTCCAATCCACACATAAAAGTGCAGAAATTGAACAAAAACTTAAAATCAGAAAACAAGATTATTTCTAATTTTTAGCTCTTAACTTGGTCTAAAATGTCTGTTTTCAGCATTTCATGACTGAATAAGTTATATTATGTCCAATCCACACATAAAAGTGCATAAATTGAACAAAAACTTAAAATCGGAAAACAAGATTATTTCAAATTTTTAGCTCTTAACTTGGTCTAAAATATCTGTTTTCAACATTTTATGACTAAATAAGTTATATTATGTCCAATCCACACATAAAAGTGCATAAATTGAACAAAAACTTAAAATCGGAAAACGAGATTATTTATAATTTTTAGCTCCTAACTTGGTCTAAAATATCTGTTTTCAACATTTTATGATTAAATAAGCTATAATATGTCCAATCCACACGTAAAAGTGCAGAAATTGAAAAGAAACTTTAAATCGGAAAACAAGATTATTTCTAATTTTTAGCTCTTAACTTGGTCTAAAATGTCTGTTTTCAGCATTTCATGACTAAATAAGTTATATTATGTCCAATCCACACATAAAAGTGCATAAATTGAACAAAAACTTAAAATCGGAAATCAACATTATTTCTAATTTTTAGCTCTTAACTTGGTCTAAAATGTCTGTTTTCAGCAATTCATGACTGTATAAGTTATAAAATGTCCAATCCACACATAAAATTGCAGAAATTGAAAAGAAACTTGAAATCGGAAAACAAGATTATTTCTAATTTTTAGCTCTTAACTTGGTCTAAAATGTCTGTTTTCAGCATTTCATGACTAAATAAGCTATAATATGTCCAATCCACACATAAAAGTGCAGAAATTGAACAAAAACTCAAAATCGGAAAACAAGATTATTTCTAATTTTTAGCTCTTAACTTGGTCTAAAATGTCTGTTTTCAGCATTTCATGACTAAATAAGCTGTAATATGTCCAATCCACACATAAAAGTGCATAAATTGAACAAAAACTTAAAATCGGAAAACAAGATTATTTCTAATTTTTAGCTCTTAACTTGGTCTAAAATATATGTTTTCAACATTTTATGACTAAATAAGCTGTAATATGTCCAATCCACACATAAAAGTGCAGAAATTGAACAAAAACTCAAAATCGGAAAACAAGATTATTTCTAATTTTTAGCTCTTAACTTGGTCTAAAATATCTGTTTTCAACATTTTATGACTAAATAAGCTATAAAATGTCTAATCCACACATAAAAGTGCAGAAATTGAAAAGAAACTTTAAATCGGAAAACAAGATTATTTTAATTTTTAGCTCTTAACTTGGTCTAAAATGTCTGTTTTCAGCATTTCATGACTAAATAAGTTATATTATGTCCAATCCACACATAAAAGTGCATAAATTGAACAAAAACTTAAAATCGGAAAACAAGATTATTTCTAATTTTTATCTCTTAACTTGGTCTAAAATATCTGTTTTCAACATTTTATGACTAAATAAGTTATATTATGTCCAATCCACATAGAAAAGTGCATAAATTGAACAAAACCTTATATTCGGAAAACAAGATTATTTCTAAATTTTAGCTCTTAACTTGGTCTGAAATGTCTGTTTCCAGCATTTCATGACTAAATAAGTTATATTATGTCCAATCCACACATAAAAGTGCATAAATTGAACAAAAACTTAAAATCGGAAAACAAGATTATTTCTAATTTTTAGCTCTTAACTTGGTCTAAAATATCTGTTTCAACATTTTATGACTAAATAAGTTATATTATGTCCAATCCACACATAAAAGTGCAGAAATTGAACAAAAACTTAAAATCGGAAAACAAGATTATTTCTAATTTTTAGCTCTTAACTTGCTCTAAAATGTCTGTTTTCAGCATTTCATGACTGAATAAGTTATATTATGTCCAATCCACACATAAAAGTGCATAAATTGAACAAAAACTTAAAATCGGAAAACAAGATTATTTCAAATTTTTAGCTCTTAACTTGGTCTAAAATATCTGTTTTCAACATTTTATGACTAAATAAGTTATATTATGTCCAATCCACACATAAAAGTGCATAAATTGAACAAAAACTTAAAATCGGAAAACGAGAATATTTATAATTTTTAGCTCCTAACTTGGTCTAAAATATCTGTTTTCAACATTTTATGATTAAATAAGCTATAATATGTCCAATCCACACGTAAAGTGCAGAAATTGAAAAGAAACTTTAAATCGGAAAACAAGATTATTTCTAATTTTTAGCTCTTAACTTGGTCTAAAATGTCGGTTTTCAGCATTTCATGACTAAATAAGTTATAATATGTCCAATCCACACATAAAAGTGCATAAATTGAACAAAAACTTAAAATCGGAAAACAAGATTATTTCTAATTTTTAGATCTTAACTTTGTTTAAAATGTCTGTTTTCAGCATTTCATGACTAAATAAGTTATATTATGTCCAATCCACACATAAAAGTGCATAAATTGAACAAAAACTTAAAATCGGAAATCAAGATTATTTCTAATTTTTAGCTCTTAACTTGGTCTAAAATGTCTGTTTTCAGCAATTCATGACTGTATAAGTTATAAAATGTCCAATCCACACATAAAAGTGCAGAAATTGAAAGAAACTTGAAATCGGAAAACAAGATTATTTCTAATTTTTAGCTCTTAACTTGGTCTAAAATGTCTGTTTTCAGCATTTCATGACTAAATAAGCTATAATATGTCCAATCCACACATAAAAGTGCAGAAATTGAACAAAAACTCAAAATCGGAAAACAAGATTATTTCTAATTTTTAGCTCTTAACTTGGTCTAAAATATCTGTTTTCAACATTTTTGACTGAATAAGCTATAAAATGTCTAATCCCAACATAAAAGTGCAGAAATTGAAAAGAAACTTTAAATCGGAAAACAAGATTATTTCTAATTTTTAGCTCTTAACTTGGTCTAAAATGTCTGTTTCCAGCATTTCATGACTAAATAAGTTATATTCTGTCCAACCCAGAAGAAGTG
>CAUEHI010000657.1:0-27150 GCA_958507055.1 Crioceris asparagi
ATTAGACATATTATAGCTTATTTAGTCATAAAATGTTGAAAACAGATATTTTAGACCAAGTAAGAGCTAAAAATTAGAAATAATCTTGTTTTCCGATTTAAAGTTATTTTTCAATTTCTGCACTTTTATGTGTGGATTAGACATATTATAGCTTATTTAGTCATAAAATGTTGAGAACAGATATTTTAGACCAAGTTAAGAGCTAAAAATTAGAAATAATCTTGTTTTCCGATTTAAAGTTTTTTTTCAATTTCTGCACTTTTATGTGTGGATTAAGACATATTATAGCTTATTTAGTCATAAAATGTTGAAAACAGATATTTTAGACCAAGTTAAGAGCTATAAATTAGAAAATAATCTTGTTTTCCGATTTCAAGTTTCTTTTCAATTTCTGCACTTTTATGTGTGGATTAGACATATTATAGCTTATTTAGTCATAAAATGTTGAAAACAGATATTTTAGACCAAGTTAGGAGCTAAAAATTAGAAATAATCTTGTTTTCCGATTTAAAGTTTTTTTTCAATTTCTGCACTTTTATGTGTGGATTAGACATATTATAGCTTATTTAGACATAGAATGTTGAAAACAGATATTTTAGACCAAGTTAAGAGCTAAAAATTAGAAATAATCTTGTTTTCCGATTTAAAGTTTTTTTTCAATTTCTGCACTTTTATATGTGGATTAGACATATTATAGCTTATTTAGTCATAAAATGCTGAAAACAGATATTTTAGACCAAGTTAAGAGCTAAAAATTAGAAATAATCTTGTTTTCCGATTTAAGGTTTCTCTTCAATTTCTGCACTTTTATGTGTGGATTAGACATATTATAGCTTATTTAGTCATAAAATGTTGAAAACAGATATTTTAGACCAAGTTAAGAGCTAAAAATTAGAAATAATCTTGTTTCCGATTTAAAGTTTTTTTTCAATTTCTGCACTTTTATGTGTGGATTAGGCATATTATAGCTTATTTAGTCATAAAATGTTGAAAACAGATATTTTAGACCAAGTTAAGAGCTAAAAATTAGAAATAATCTTGTTTTCACGATTTCAAGTTTCTTTTCAATTTCTGCACTTTTATGTGTGGATTAGACATATTATAGCTTATTTGGTCATAAAATGTTGAAAACAGATATTTTAGACCAAGTTAAGAGCTAAAAATTAGAAATAATCTTGTTTTCCAATTTAAAGTTTTTTTTCAATTTCTGTACTTTTATGTGTGGATAAGACATATTAAGGCTTATTTAGTCATAAAATGTTGATAACAGATATTTTAGACCAAGTTAAGAGCTAAAATTAGAAATAATCTTGTTTTCCGATTTAAAGTTTTTTTTTCAATTTCTGCACTTTTATGTGTGGATCAGACATATTATAGCATATTTAGTCATAAAATGTTGAAAACAGATATTTTAGACCAAGTTAAGAGCTAAAAATTAGAAATAATCTTGTTTTCCGATTTCAAGTTTCTTTTCAATTTCTGCACTTTTATGTGTGGATATAGACATATTATAGCTTATTTAGTCATAAAATGTTAAAAACAGATATTTTAAACCAAGTTAAGAGCAAAAAATTAGAAATAATCTTGTTTTCCGATTTCAAGTTTCTTTTCAATTTCTGCACTTCTGCACTTTTATGTGTGGATTAGACATATTATAGCTTATTTAGTCATAAAATGTTGAAAGCAGATATTTTAGACCAAGTTAAGAGCTAGAAATTAGAAATAATCTTTTTTTCCGATATAAAGTTTTTTTTCAATTTCTGCACTTTTATGTGTGGATTAGACATATTATAGCATATTTAGTCATAGAATGTTGAAAACAGATATTTTAGACCAAGTAAAGAGCTAAAAATTTGAAATAATCTTGTTTTCCGATTTAAAGTTTTTTTTCAATTTCTGCACTTTTATGTGTGGATTAGACATATTATAGCTTATTTAGTCATAAAATGTTGAAAACAGATATTTTAGACCAAGTTAAGAGCTAAAAACTAGAAATAATCTTGTTTTCCGATTTAAAGTTTTTTTTCAATTTCTGCACTTTTATGTGTGTATTAGACATATTATAGCTTATTTAGTCATAAAATGTTGAAAACAGATATTTTAGACCAAGTTAAGAGCTAAAAATTAGAAATAATCTTGTTTTCCGATTTCAAGTTTCTTTTCAATTTCTGCACTTTTACGTGTGGATTAGACATATTATAGCTTATTTAGTCATAAAATGTTGAAAACAGATATTTTAGACCAAGTTAAGAGCTAAAAATTAGAAATAATCTTGTTTTCCGATTTAAAGTTATTTTTCAATTTCTGCACTTTTATGTGTGGATTAGACATATTATAGCTTATTTAGTCATAAAATGTTGAGAACAGATATTTTAGACCAAGTTAAGAGCTAAAAATTAGAAATAATCTTGTTTTCCGATTTAAAGTTTTTTTTCAGTTTCTGCACTTTTATGTGTGGATTAGACATATTATAGCTTATTTAGTCATAAAATGTTGAAAACAGATATTTTAGACCAAGTTAAGAGCTAAAAATTAGAAATAATCTTGTTTTCCGATTTCAAGTTTCTTTTCAATTTCTGCACTTTTATGTGTGGATTAGACATATTATAGCTTATTTAGTCATAAAATGTTGAAAACAGATATTTTAGACCAAGTTAGGAGCTAAAAATTATAAATAATCTTGTTTTCCGATTTAAAGTTTTTTTTCAATTTCTGCACTTTTATGTGTGGATTAGACATATTATAGCTTATTTAGACATAGAATGTTGAAAACAGATATTTTAGACCAAGTTAAGAGCTAAAAATTAGAAATAATCTTGTTTTCCGATTTAAAGTTTTTTTTCAATTTCTGCACTTTTATATGTGGATTAGACATATTATAGCTTATTTAGTCATAAAATGCTGAAAACAGATATTTTAGACCAAGTTAAGAGCTAAAAATTAGAAATAATCTTGTTTTCCGATTTAAAGTTTCTCTTCAATTTCTGCACTTTTATGTGTGGATTAGACATATTATAGCTTATTTAGTCATATAATGTTGAAAACAGATATTTTAGACCAAGTTAAGAGCTAAAAATTAGAAATAATCTTGTTTTCCGATTTAAAGTTTTTTTTCAATTTCTGCACTTTTATGTGTGGATTAGGCATATTATATATTATTTAGTCATAAAATGTTGAAAACAGATATTTTAGACCAAGTTAAGAGCTAAAAATTAGAAATAATCTTGTTTTCCGATTTCAAGTTTCTTTTCAATTTCTGCACTTTTATGTGTGGATTAGACATATTATAGCTTATTTGGTCATAAAATGTTGAAAACAGATATTTTAGACCAAGTTAAGAGCTAAAAATTAGAAATAATCTTGTTTTCCAATTTAAAGTTTTTTTTCAATTTCTGTACTTTTATGTGTGGATAAGACATATTATAGCTTATTTAGTCATAAAATGTTGATAACAGATATTTTAGACCAAGTTAAGAGCTAAAAATTAGAAATAGTCTTGTTTTCCGATTTAAAGTTTTTTTTTCAATTTCTGCACTTTTATGTGTGGATTAGACATATTATAGCATATTTAGTCATAAAATGTTGAAAACAGATATTTTAGACCAAGTTAAGAGCTAAAAATTAGAAATAATCTTGTTTTCCGATTTCAAGTTTCTTTTCAATTTCTGCACTTTTATGTGTGGATTAGACATATTATAGCTTATTTAGTCATAAAATGTTAAAAACAGATATTTTAAACCAAGTTAAGAGCTAAAAATTAGAAATAATCTTGTTTTCCGATTTCAAGTTTCTTTTCAATTTCTGCACTTTTATGTGTGGATTAGACATATTATAGCTTATTTAGTCATAAAATGTTGAAAACAGATATTTTAGACCAAGTTAGGAGCTAAGAATTAGAAATAATCTTGTTTTCCGATTTAAAGTTGTTTTTCAATTTCTGCACTTTTATGTGTGGATTAGACATATTATAGCTTATTTAGTCATAAAATGTTGAAAACAGATATTTTAGACCAAGTTAAGAGCTAAAAATTAGAAATAATCTTGTTTTCCGATTTAAAGTTTTTTTTTCAATTTCTGCACTTTTATGTGTGGATTAGACATATTATAGCTTAATAAGTCATAAAATATTGAAAACAGATATTTTAGGCCAAGTTAAGAGCTAAAAATTAGAAATAATCTTGTTTTTCGATTTAAAGTTTTTTTTCAATCTCTGCACTTTTATGTGTGGATTAGACATATTATAGCTTATTAAGTCATGAAATATTGAAAACAGATATTTTAGACCAAGTAAGAGCTAAAAATTAGAAATAATCTTGTTTTCCGATTTAAAGTTTTTTTTTCAATTTCTGCACTTTTATGTGTGGATTAGACATATTATAGCTTATTTAGTCATAAAATGTTGAAAACAGATATTTTAGACCAAGTTAAGAGCTAAAAATTAGAAATAATCTTGTTTTCCGATTTAAAGTTTTTTTTCAATTTCTGCACTTTTATGTGTGGATTAGACATATTATAGCTTATTTAGTCATAAAATGTTGAAAACAGATATTTTAGACCAAGTTAAGAGCTAAAAATTAGAAATAATCTTGTTTTCCGATTTAAAGTTATTTTTCAATTTCTGCACTTTTATGTGTGGATAAGACATATTATAGCTTATTTAGTCATAAAATGTTGAAAACAGATATTTTAGACCAAGTTAGGAGCTAAAAATTAGAAATAATCTTGTTTTCCGATTTAAAGTTTTTTTCAATTTCTGCACTTTTATGTGTGGATTAGACATATTATAGCTTATTTAGTCATAAAATGTTGAAAACAGATATTTTAGACCAAGTTAAGAGCTAAAAATTAGATATAATCTTGTTTTCCGATTTCAAGTTTCTTTTCAATTTCTGCACTTTTATGTGTGGATTAGACATATTATAGCTTATTTAGTCATAAAATGTTGAAAACAGATATTTTAGACCAAGTTAAGAGCTAAAACTTATAAATAATCTTGTTTTCCGATTTCAAGTTTATTTTCAATTTCTGCACTTTTATGTGTGGATTATACATATTATAGCTTATTTATTCATAAAATGTTGAAAACAGATATTTTAGACCAAGTTAAGAGCTAAAAATTAGAAATAATCTTGTTATCCGATTTAAAGTTTTTCTTCAATTTCTGCACTTTTATGTGTGGATTAGACATATTATAGTTTATTTAGTCATAAAATGTTGAAAGCAGATATTTTAGACCAAGTTAAGAGCTAGAAATTAGAAATAATCTTGTTTTCCGATATAAAGTTTTTTTTCAATTTCTGCACTTTTATGTGTGGATTAGACATATTATAGCTTATTTAGTCATAAAATGTTGAAAACAGATATTTTAGACCAAGTTAAGAACTAAAAATTTGAAATAATCTTGTTTTCCGATTTAAAGTTTTTTTTCAATTTCTGCACTTTTATGTGTGGATTAGACATATTATAGCTTATTTAGTCATAAAATGTTGAAAACCGATATTTTAGACCAAGTTAAGAGCTAAAAACTAGAAATAATCTTGTTTTCCGATTTAAAGTTTTTTTTCAATTTCTGCACTTTTATGTGTGTATTAGACATATTATAGCTTATTTAGTCATAAAATGTTGAAAACAGATATTTTAGACCAAGTTAAGAGCTAAAAATTAGAAATAATCTTGTTTTCCGATTTAAAGTTTTTTTTCAATTTCTGCACTTTTATGTGTGGATTAGACATATTATAGCTTATTTAGTCATAAAATGTTGAGAACAGATATTTTAGACCAAGTTAAGAGCTAAAAATTAGAAATAATCTTGTTTTCCGATTTAAAGTTTTTTTTCAATTTCTGCACTTTTATGTGTGTATTAGACATATTATAGCTTATTTAGTCATAAAATGTTGAAAACAGATATTTTAGACCAAGTTAAGAGCTAAAAATTAGAAATAATCTTGTTTTCCGATTTCAAGTTTCTTTTCAATTTCTGCACTTTTATGTGTGGATTAGACATATTATAGCTTATTTAGTCATAAAATGTTGAAAACAGATATTTTAGCCCAAGTTAAGAGCTAAAAATTAGAAATAATCTTGTTTTCCGATTTCAAGTTTCTTTTCAATTTCTGCACTTTTATGTGTGGATTAGACATATTATAGCTTATTTAGTCATAAAATGTTGAAAACAGATATTTTAGACCAAGTTAGGAGCTAAAAATTAGAAATAATCTTGTTTTCCGATTTAAAGTTTTTTTTTCAATTTCTGCACTTTTATGTGTGGATTAGACATATTATAGCTTATTTAGACATAGAATGTTGAAAACAGATATTTTAGACCAAGTTAAGAGCTAAAAATTAGAAATAATCTTGTTTTCCGATTTAAAGTTTTTTTTCAATTTCTGCACTTTTTATGAGGATTAGACGTATTATAGCTTATTTAGTCATAAAATGCTGAAAACAGATATTTTAGACCAAGTTAAGAGCTAAAAAGAGCTAAAAATTAGAAATAATCTTGTTCTCCGATTTAAAGTTTCTCTTCAATTTCTGCACTTTTATGTGTGGATTAGACATATTATAGCTTATTTAGTCATAAAATGTTGAAAACAGATATTTTAGACCAAGTTAAGAGCTAAAAATTAGAAATAATCTTGTTTTCCGATTTAAAGTTTTTTTTCAATCTCTGCACTTTTATGTGTGGATTAGACATATTATAGCTTATTTAGTCATAAAATGTTGAAAACAGATATTTTAGACCAAGTTAAGAGCTAAAAATTAGAAATAATCTTGTT
This sequence comes from Crioceris asparagi, assembly GCA_958507055.1. Lineage (NCBI taxonomy): Eukaryota > Metazoa > Arthropoda > Insecta > Coleoptera > Chrysomelidae > Crioceris > Crioceris asparagi. Next base: position 6,777 of record CAUEHI010000657.1, read on the forward strand.
TTCCGATTTCAAGTTTCTTTTCAATTTCTGCACTTTTATGTGTGGATTAGACATATTATAGCTTATTTAGTCATAAAATGTTGAAAACAGATATTTTAGACCAAGTTAAAAGCTAAAAATTAGAAATAATCTTGTTTTCCGATTTAATGTTTTTTTTCAATTTCTGCACTTTTATGTGTGGATTAGACATATTATAGCTTATTTAGTCATAAAATGTTGATAACAGATATATTAGACCAAGTTAAGAGCTAAAAATTAGAAATAATCTTGTTTTCCGATTTAAAGTTTTTTTCTCAATTTCTGCACTTTTAGGTGTGGATTAGACATATTATAGCTTATTTAGTCATAAAATGTTGAAAACAGATATTTTAGACCAAGTTAAGAGCTAAAAATTAGAAATAATCTTGTTTTCCGATTTCAACTTTCTTTTCAATTTCTGCACTTTTATGTGTAGATTAGACATATTATAGCTTATTTAGTCATAAAATGTTAAAAACAGATATTTTAAACCAAGTTAAGAGCTAAAAATTAGAAATAATCTTGTTTTCCGATTTCAAGTTTCTTTTCAATTTCTGCACTTTTATGTGTGGATTAGACATATTATAGCTTATTTAGTCATAAAATGTTGAAAACAGATATTTTAGACCAAGTTAGGAGCTAAAAATTAGAAATAAAATATCTGTTTTCAACATTTTATGACTAAATAAGCTATAATATGTCTAATCCACACATAAAAAAGTGCAGAAATTGAAAAAAAACTTTAAATCGGAAAACAAGATTATTTCTAATTTTTAGCTCTTAACTTGGTCTAAGATATCTGTTTTCAACATTTTATGACTAAATAAGCTATAATATGTCTAATCCACACATAAAAGTGCAGAAATTGAAAAAAAACTTTAAATCGGAAAACAAGATTATTTCTAATTTTTAGCTCTTAACTTGGTCTAAAATATCTGTTTTCAACATTTTATGACTAAATATGCTATAATATGTCTAATCCACACATAAAAGTGCAGATATTGAAAAAAAACTTTAAATCGGAAAACAAGATTATTTCTAATTTTTAGCTCTTAACTTGGTCTAAAATATCTGTTTTCAACATTTTATGACTTAATAAGCTATAATATGTCTAATCCACACATAAAAGTGCAGAAATTGAAAAAAAAACTTTAAATCGGAAAACAAGATTATTTCTAATTTTTAGCTCTTAACTTGGTCTAAAATATCTGTTTTCAACATTTTATGACTAAATAAGCTATAATATGTCTAATCCACACATAAAAGTGCAGAAATTGAAAAAAAACTTTAAATCGGAAAACAAGATTATTTCTAATTTTTAGCTCTTAACTTGGACTAAGATATCTGTTTTCAACATTTTATGACTAAATAAGCTATAATATGTATAATCCACACATAAAAGTGCAGAAATTGAAAAAAAACTTTAAATCGGAAAACAAGATTATTTCTAATTTTTAGCTCTTAACTTGGTCTAAAATATCTGTTTTCAATATTTTATGACTAAATAAGCTATAATATGTCTAATCCACACATAAAAGTGCAGAAATTGAAAAAAAACTTTAAATCGGAAAACAAGATTATTTCTAATTTTTAGCTCTTATCTTGGTCTAAAATATCTGTTTTCAACATTTTATGACTTAATAAGCTATAATATGTCTAATCCACACATAAAAGTGCAGAAATTGAAAAAAAACTTTAAATCGGAAAACCAGATTATTTCTAATTTTTAGCTCTTAACTTGGTCTAAAATATCTGTTTTCAACATTTTATGACTAAATAAGCTATAATATGTCTAATCCACACATAAAAGTGCAGAAATTGAAAAAAAACTTAAAATCGAAAAACAAGATTATTTCTAATTTTTAGCTCTTAACTTGGTCTAAAATATCTGTTCTCAACATTTTATGACTAAATAAGCTATAATATGTCTAATCCACACATAAAAGTGCAGAAATTGAAAAGAAACTTGAAATCGGAAAACAAGATTTTTTCTAATTTTTAGCTCTTAACTTGGTCTAAAATATCTGTTTTCAACATATTATGACTAAATAAGCTATAATATGTCTAATCCACACATAAAAGTGCAGAAATTGAAAAAAAACTTTAAATCGGAGAACAAGATTATTTCTAATTTTTAGCTCTTAACTTGGTCTAAAATATGTTTTCAACATTTTATGACTAAATAAGCTATAATATGTCTAATCCTCACATAAAAGTGCAGAAATTGAAAAAAAACTTTAAATCGGAAAACAAGATTATTTCTAATTCTTATCTCTTAACTTGGTCTAAAATATCTGTTTTCAACATTTTATGACTAAATAAGCTATAATATGTCTAATCCACAAATAAAAGTGCAGAAATTGAATAAAGACTTTAAATCGGGAAACAAGATTATTTCTAATTTTTAGCTCTTAACTTGGTCTAAAATATCTGTTTTCAACATTTTATGACTAAATAAGCTATAATATGTCTAATCCACACATAAAAGTGCAGAAATTGAAAAAAAAAAACTTTAAATCGGAAAACAAGATTATTTCTAATTCTTAGCTCTTAACTTGGTCTAAAATATCTGTTTTCAACATTTTATGACTAAATAAGCTATAATATGTCTAATCCATACATAAAAGTGCAGAAATTGAAAAAAGACTTTAAATCGGAAAACAAGATTATTTCTAATTTTTAGCTCTTAACTTGGTCTAAAATATCTGTTTTCAACATTTTATGACTAAATAAGCCATAATATGTCTAATCCACACATAAAAGTGCGGAAATTGAAAAAAAACTTTAAATCGGAGAACAAGATTATTTCTAATTTTTAGCTCTTAACTTGGTCTAAAATATGTTTTCAACATTTTATGACTAAATAAGCTATAATATGTCTAATCCTCACATAAAAGTGCAGAAATTGAAAAAAAACTTTAAATCGGAAAACAAGATTATTTCTAATTCTTATCTCTTAACTTGGTCTAAAATATCTGTTTTCAACATTTTATGACTAAATAAGCTATAATATGTCTAATCCACACATAAAAGTGCAGAAATTGAAAAAAGACTTTAAATCGGGAAACAAGATTATTTCTAATTTTTAGCTCTTAACTTGGTCTAAAATATCTGTTTTCAACATTTTATGACTAAATAAGCTATAGTATGTCTAATCCACACATAAAAGTGCAGAAATTGAAAAAAAACTTTAAATCGGAAAACAAGATTATTTCTAATTTTTAGCTCTTAACTTGGTCTAAAATATCTGTTTTCAACATTTTATGACTAAATAAGCTATAATATGTCTAATCCACACATAAAAGTGCAGAAATTGAAAAGAAACTTGAAATCGGAAAACAAGATTATTTCTAATTTTTAGCTCTTAACTTGGTCTAAAATATCTGTTTTCAACATTTTATGACTAAATAAGCTATAATATGTCTAATCCTCACATAAAAGTGCAGAAATTGAAAAAAAACTTTAAATCGGAAAACAAGATTATTTCTAATTCTTAACTCTTAACTTGGTCTAAAATATCTGTTTTCAACATTTTATGACTAAATAGGCTATAATATGTCTAATCCACACATAAAAGTGCAGAAATTGAAAAAATACTTTAAATCGGGAAACAGGATTATTTCTAATTTTTAGCTCTTAACTTGGTCTAAAATATCTGTTTTCAACATTTTATGACTAAATAAGCTATAATATGTCTAATCCACACATAAAAGTGCAGAAATTGAAAAAAAACTTTAAATCGGAAAACAAGATTATTTCTAATTCTTAGCTCTTAACTTGGTCTAAAATATCTGTTTTCAACATTTTATGACTAAATAAGCTATAATATGTCTAATCCACACATAAAAGTGCAGAAATTGAAAAAAGACTTTAAATCGGAAAACAAGATTATTTCTAATTTTTAGCTCTTAACTTGGTCTAAAATATCTGTTTTCAACATTTTATGACTAAATAAGCTATAATATGTCTAATCCACACATAAAAGTGCAGAAATTGAAAAAAAACTTTAAATCGGAAAACAAGATTATTTCTAATTCTTAGCTCTTAACTTGGTCTAAAATATCTGTTTTCAACATTTTATGACTAAATAAGCTATAGTATGTCTAATCCACACATAAAAGTGCAGAAATTGAAAAAAAACTTTAAATCGGAAAACAAGATTATTTCTAATTTTTAGCTCTTAACTTGGTCTAAAATATCTGTTTTCAACTTTTTATGACTAAATAAGCTATAATATGTCTAATCCACACATAAAAGTGCAGAAATTGAAAAGAAACTTGAAATCGGAAAACAAGATTATTTCTAATTTTTAGCTCTTAACTTGGTCTAAAATATCTGTTTTCAACATTTTATGACTAAATAAGCTATAATATGTCTAATCCACACATAAAAGTGCAGAAATTGAAAAGAAACTTGAAATCGGAAAACAAGATTATTTCTAATTTTTAGCTCTTAACTTGGTCTAAAATATCTGTTTTCAACATTTTATGACTAAATAAGCTATAATATGTCTAATCCACACATAAAAGTGCAGAAATTGAAAAGAAACTTGAAGTCGGAAAACAAGATTATTTCTAATTTTTAGCTCTTAACTTGGTCTAAAATATCTGTTTTCAATATTTTATGACTAAATAAGCTATAATATGTCTAATCCACACATAAAAGTGCAGAAATTGAAAAAAAACTTTAAATCGGAAAACAAGATTATTTCTAATATTTAGCTCTTAACTTGGTCTAAAATATCTGTTTTCAACATTTTATGACTTAATAAGCTATAATATGTCTAATCCACACATAAAAGTGCAGAAATTGAAAAAAAAACTTTAAATCGGAAAACAAGATTATTTCTAATTTTTAGCTCTTAACTTGGTCTAAAATATCTGTTTTCAAGATTTTATGACTAAATAAGCTATAATATGTCTAAACCACACATAAAAGTGCAGAGATAGAAAAAAAACTTTAAATCGGAAAACAAGATTATTTCTAATTTTTAGCTCTTAACTTGGTCTAAAATACGTTTTCAACATTTTATGACTAAATAAGCTATAATATATCTAATCCACACATAAAAGTGCAGAAATTGAAAAGAAACTTGAAATCGGAAAACAAGATTATTTCTAATTTTTAGCTCTTAACTTGGTCTAAAATATCTGTTTTCAACATTTTATGACTAAATAAGCTATAATATGTCTAATCCTCACATAAAAGTGCAGAAATTGAAAAAAAAACTTTAAATCGGAAAACAAGATTGAACCGCCACGTTCTGGAATAACAGGGAGGAGGTAAATTTTCGGTGCGAAAAACATGCTCAAACGGGACATTCAATCAATCTATGAAGCCATGAAAATATCTCAGAATCTTTTAATCCATTACAAAGCTGACAAAATCTGTCGTGGTATAAGCTAGATTTTTTCTCAAATATCCCTTTAATAAGGGCGCTACGAGCGTTTAAAATTGAGGGATGAAATTTCTGAATTTTATCACAAGTTTCAATCAAGTAAAAACGTTCGAATTTGAAATTTTATATCTCGGTTATGGTAGGTCCTAGAGGGTTGATTTTTTTTTCAAAACATTATTTGGACATTTCTTAAACTTTCATTCACTCATACTATGGCTCTATCTCTAATATTTCGGGTAGCTCATCACTGGTCGAAAATAAGCTTGCTTCCTGCACACTTCTACAATAACAGAAATTGAGCAAAAACTTAAAATCGGAAAATAAGATTATTTCTAATATTTAGCTATTAACTTGGTCTAAAATATCTATTTTCAGAATTTTATGACTAAATAAGTTATAATATGACCAATTCACACATAAAAGTGCAGAAATTGAACAAAAACTTAAAATCGGAAAATAAGATTATTTCATATTTTTAGCTCATAACTTGGTCTAAAATGTCTGTTTTCGACATTTTATGACTAAATAAGTTATAATATGTCCAATTCACACATAAAAGTGCAGAAATTGAACAAAAACATAGAATCGGAAAATAAGATTATTTCATATTTTTAGCTCATAATTGGTCCAAAATGTCTGTTTTCGACATTTTATTACTAAATAAGTTATAATATGTCTAATCCTCACATAAAAGTGCAGAAATTGAACAAAAACTTGAAATCGGAAAATAAGATTTTTTCTAATTTTTAGCTCATAACTCGGTCTAAAATGTCTATTTTCAGAGTTTTATCACTAAATAAGTTATAATATGTCCAATTCATACTAGAAGCATAAGGAAATTAAGGAGGTGGATATTCATTTCGGTTTTTCTCGGTTTGTGTTGAATGAATTTTTTTGAATTTTTTTTTAATTGTTCTTTGAGGTAGGGAGCAGATGACCATTCGGTTCAGAATTCTTCATCCCTTACCATTTTTCAAATATAAAGGGTTGAAAAAAAATGCAATTATTTTTTTTGAGAGAACGAAAAGAGATATCGAAAAAATTCAAAAGCTTAAAGATAGCCTCAACGATGGGATTAAACATAAAAAATCGTCGGCTGCGCGAATCCCATAGGAACCGCCACGTTCTGGAATAACTGGGAGGAGGTAAATTTTCGGTGCGAAAAACATGCTCAAACGGGACATTCAATCAATCTATGAAGCCATGAAAATATCTCAGAATCTTTTAATCCATTACAAAGCTGACAAAATCTGTCGTGGTATAAGCTAGGTTTTTTCTCAAATATCCCTTTAATAAGGGCGCTACGAGCGTTTAAAATTGAGGGATGAAATTTCTGAATTTTATCACAAGTTTCAATCAAGTAAAAACGTTCGAATTTGAAATTTTATATCTCGGTTATGGTAGGTCCTAGAGGGTTGATTTTTTTTTCAAAACATTATTTGGACATTTCTTAAACTTTCATTCACTCATACTATGGCTCTATCTCTAATATTTCGGGTAGCTCATCACTGGTCGAAAATAAGCTTGCTTCCTGCACACTTCTACAATAACAGAAATTGAGCAAAAACTTAAAATCGGAAAATAAGATTATTTCTAATATCTAGCTCTTAACTTGGTCTAAAATGTCTATTTTCAGAATTTTATTACTAAATAAGTTATAATATCTCCAATTCACACATAAAAGTGCAGAAATTTAACAAAAACTTAAAATCGGAAAATAAGATTATTTCATATTTTTAGCTCATAACTTGGTCTAAAATGTCTGTTTTCGACATTTTATGACTAAATAAGTTATAAAATGTCAGATCCTCACATAAAAGTGCATAAATTGAACAAAAACTTGAAATCGGAAAATAAGATTATTTCTATCTTTTAGCTCATAACTTGGTCTAATATGTCTGTTTTCAACATTTTATGGCTAAATAATATATATGTCCAAACCACACTTAAAAGTGCAGAAATTGAGCAAAAACTTAAAATCGGAAAATAAGATTATTTCTAATATTTTACTTGGTCTAAAATGTCTATTTTCAGAATTTTATGACTAAATAAGTTATAATATGTCCAATTCACACATAAAAGTGCAGAAATTGAACAAAATCTTAAAATCGGAAAATAAGATTATTTCATATTTTTAGCTCATAAACTTGGTCTAATATGTCTGTTTTCAACATTTTATGACTAAATAATAAATAAAATGTCCAAACCACACATAAAGGTGCAGAAATTGAGCAAAAACTTAAAATCAGAAAATAAGATTATTTCTAATATTTAGCTCTTAACTTGGTCTAAGATGTCTATTTTCAGAATTTTATGACTGAATAAGTTATAATATGTCCAATTCACACAACAAAGTGCAGAAATTGAACAAAAACTTAAAATGGGAAAATAAGATTATTTCATATTTTTTTAGCTCATAACTTGGTCTAAAATGTCTGTTTTCGTCATTTTATGACTAAATAAGTTATAATATGTCCAATCCACACATAAAAGTGCAGAAATTGAGCAAAAACTTAAAATCGTAAAATGAGATTATTTCTAATATTTAGCTCTTAACTTGGTCTAAAATGTCTATTTTCAGAATTTTATGACTAAATAAGTTATAATATGTCCAAATCACACATAAAATCGCAGAGATTGAACAAAAACTTAAAATCGGAAAATAAGATTATTTCATATTTTTAGCTCATAACTTGGTCTAAAATGTCTGTTTTCGACATTTTATGACTTAATAAGTTATAATATGTCCAATCCACACATAAAAGTGCAGAAATTGAGCAAAAAGTTAAAATCGGAAAATAAGATTATTTCATATTTTTAGTTCATAACTTGGTCTAATATGTCTGTTTTCAACATTTTATGACTAAATAATATATAATATGTCCTAACCACACATAAAAGTGCAGAAATTGAGCAAAAACTTAAAATCGGAAAAAAAGATTATTTCTAATATTTAGCTCTTAACTTGGTCTAAAATGTCTATTTTCAGAATTTTATGACTAAATAAGTTATAATATATCCAAATCACACATAAAGGTGCAGAAATTGAACAAAAACTTAAAATCGAAAAATAAGACTATTTCATATTTTTAGCTCATAACTTGGTCTAAAATGTCTGTTTTCGACATTTTATGACAAAATAAGTTATAATATGTCTGATCCTCACATAAAAGTGCAGAAATTGAACAAAAACTTGAAATCGGGAAATAAGATTATTTCTCATTTTTAGCTCATAACTCGGTCTAAAATGTCTATTTTCAGAGTTTTATCAGTAAATAAGTTATATGTCCTAACCACACATAAAAGTGCAGAAATTGAGCAAAAACTTAAAATCGGAAAATAAGATTTTTTCTTATATTTAGCTCTTAACTTGGTCTAAAATGTCTATTTTCAGAATTTTATGACTAAATAAGTTATAATATGTCTAAATCACACATAAAGGTGCAGAAATTGAACAAAAACTTAAAATCGGAAAATATAACTATTTCATATTTTTAGCTCATAACTTGGTCTAATATGTCTGTTTTCGATATTTTATGACTTAATAAGTTATAATATGTCCAATTCACACATAAGAGTGCAGAGATTGAACAAAAACTTAAAATCGGAAAATAAGATTTTTTCTTATATTTAGCTCTTAACTTGGTCTAAAATGTCTATTTTCAGAATTTTATGACTAAATAAGTTATAATATGTCTAATCCTCACATAAAAGTGCAGAAATTGAACAAAAACTTGAATTCGGAAAATAAGATTTTTTCTAATTTTCTGCTCATAACTCGGTCTAAAATGTCTAGTTTCAGAGTTTTATCACTAAATAAGTTATAATATGTCCAATTCATACTAAAAGCATAAGGAAATTAAGGAGGTGGATATTCATTTCGGTTTTTCTCGGTTTGTGTTGAATGAATTTTTTTGAAATTTTTTTTAAATGTTCTTTGAGGTAGGGAGCAGATGACCATTTGGTTTAGAATTCTTCATCCCTTACCATTTTTTAAATATTAAGGGTTGAAAAAAAATGCAATTATTTTTTTTTGAGAGAACGAAAAGAGATATCGAAAAAAATCAAAAGCTAAAAGATAGCCTCAACGATGGGATTAAACATAAAAAATCGTCGGCTGCGCGAATCCCATAGGACCCGCCACGTTCTGGAATAACTGGGAGGAGGTAAATTTTCGGTTCGAAAAACATGCTCAAACGGGACATTCAATCAATCTATGAAGCCATGAAAATATCTCAGAATTTTTTAATCCATTACAAAGCTGACAAAATCTGTCGTGGTATAAGCTAGGTTTTTTCTCAAATATCTCTTTAATAAGGGCGCTACGAGCGTTTAAAGTTGAGGGATGAAATTTCTGAATTTTATCACAAGTTTCAATCAAGTAAAAACGTTCGAATTTGAAATTTTATATCTCGGTTATGGTAGGTCCTAGATGGTTGATTTTTTTTTCAAAACATTATTTGGACATTTCTTAAACTTTCATTCACTCATACTATGGCTCTATCTCTAATATTTCGGGTAGCTCATCACTGGTCGAAAATAAGCTTGCTTCCTGCACACTTCTACAATAACAGAAATTGAGCAAAAACTTAAAATCGGAAAATAAGATTATTTCTAATATCTAGCTCTTAACTTGGTCTAAAATGTCTATTTTCAGAATTTTATGACTAAAAAAGTTATAATAAGTCCAATTCACACATAAAAGTGCAGAAATTGAGCAAAAACTTAAAATCGGAAAATAAGATTATTTCTAATATTTAGCTCTTAACTTGGTCTAAGATGTCAATTTTCAGAATTTTATGACTAAATAAGTTATGATATGTCCAATTCACACATCAAAGTGCAGAAATTGAACAAAAACTTAAAATCGGAGAATAAGATTATTTCATATTTTTTTTAGCTCATAACTTGGTCTAAAATGTCTGTTTTCGACATTTTATGACTAAATAAGTTATAATATGTCCAATCCACACATAAATGTGCAGAAATTGAGCAAAAACTTATAATCGGAAAATAAGATTATTTCATACTTTTAGCTCATAATATGGTCTAAAATGTCTGTTTTCAACATTTTATGACTAAATAAGTTATAATATGTCTAATCCACACATAAAAGTGCAGAAATTGAACAAAAACTTAAAATCGGAAAATAAGATTATTTCATATTTTTAGCTCATAAACCTGGTCTAATATGTCTGTTTTCAACATTTTATGACTAAATAATAAATAAAATGTCCAAACCACACATAAAAGTGCAGAAATTGATCAAAAACTTCAAATCGGAAAATAAGATTATTTCTAATATTTAGCTATTAACTTGGTCTGAATTGTCTATTTTCAGAATTTTATGACTAAATAAGTTATAACATGTCCAATTCACACATAAAAGTGCAGAAATTGAACAAAAACTTAAAATCGGAAAATAAGATTATTTCATATTTTTAGCTCATAACTTGGTCTAAAATGTCTGTTTTCGACATTTTATGACTAAATTAGTTATAATATGTCTAATCCTCACATAAAAGTGCAGAAATTGAACAAAAACTTCAAATCGGAAAATAAGATTATTTCTAATTTTTAGCTCATAACTCGGTCTAAAATGTCTATTTTCAGAGTTTTATCACTAATTAAGTTATAATATGTCAAATTCACACATAAAAGTGCAGAAATTGAAAAAAAACTTTAAATCGGGAAATAAGATTATTTCATACTTTTAGCTCATAACTTGGTCTAATATGTCTGTTTTCAACATTTTATGACTAAATAATAAATAAAATATCCAAACCACACATAAAAGTGCAGAAATTGAACAAAAACTTAAAATCGGAAAATAAGATTATTTCATATTTTTAGCTCATAACTTGGTCTAAAATGTCTGTTTTCGACATTTTATGACTAAATTAGTTATAATATGTCTAATCCTCACATAAAAGTGCAGAAATTGAACAAAAACTTCAAATCGGAAAATAAGATTATTTCTAATTTTTAGCTCATAACTCGGTCTAAAATGTCTATTTTCAGAGTTTTATCACTAATTAAGTTATAATATGACCAATTCACACATAAAAGTGCAGAAATTGAGCAAAAACTTAAAATCGGAAAATAAGATTATTTATAATTTTTAGCTCTTTACTTGGTCTAAAATGTCTGTTTTCAGCATTTCATGACTAAATAAGTTATAACAAGTCCAATTCACACATTAAAGTGCAGAAATTGAGCAAAAACTTAAAATCGGAAAAAAAGATTATTTCTAATATTTAGCTCTTAACTTGGTCTAAAATGACTATTTTCAGAATTTTATGACTAAATAAGTTATTATATGTCTAATCCTCACATAAAAGTGCAGAAATTGAACAAAAAGTTGAAATCGGAAAATAAGATTATTTCTAATTTTTAGCTCATAACTCGGTCTAAAATGTCTATTTTCAGAGTTTTATCACTAAAAAAGTTATAATATGTCCAATTCACTCATAAAAGAGCAGAAATTGAAAAAAAACTTTAAATCGGAAAATAAGATTATTTCATACTTTTAGCTCATAACTTGGTCTAAAACAACTATTTTCAACATTTTATGACTAAATAAGTTATAATATGTCCAATCCACACATAAAAGTGCAGAAATTGAACAAGAACCTAAAATCGGAAAGTAAGATTATTTATAATTTTTAGCTCTTTACTTGGTCTAAAATGTCTGTTTTCAGCATTTCATTACTAAATAAGTTATAATAAGTCCAATTCACACATAAAAGTGCAGAAATTGAGCAAAAACTTAAAATCGGAAAATAAGATTATTTCTAATATTTAGCTCTTAACTTGGTCTATAATGTCTATTTTCAGAATTTTATGACTAAATAAGTTATAATATGTCCAATTCACACATAAAAGTGCAGAAATTGAACAAAAACTTAATATCGGAAAATAAAATTATCTCGTATTTTTAGTTCATAACTTGGTCTAATATGTCTGTTTTCAACATTTTATGACTAAATAATATATAATATGTCCTAACCACACATAAGAGTGCAGAAATTGAGCAAAAACTTAAAATCGGAAAATAAGATTATTTCTAATATTTAGCTCTTAACTTGGTCTAAAATGTCTATTTTCAGAATTTTATGACTAAATAATATATAATATGTCCAAATCACACATAAAAGTGCAGAAATTGAACAAAAACTTAAAATCGGAAAATAAGATTATTTCATATTTTTAGCTCATAACTTGGTCTAAAATGTTTGTTTTCAGAATTTTATGACTAAATAATATATAATATGTCCAAATCAAACATAAAAGTGCAGAAATTGAACAAAAACTTAAAATCGGAAAATAAGATTATTTCATATTTTTAGCTCATAACTTGGTCTAAAATGTCTGTTTTAGACATTTTATGACTAAATAAGTTATAATATGTCTGATCCTCACATAAATGTGCAGAAATTGAACTAAAACTTGAAATCGGAAAATAAGATTATTTCATATTTTTAGCTCATAACTTGGTCTAAAATGTCTGTTTTCGACATTTTATGACTAAATAAGTTATAACATGTCCAAATCACACATAAAAGTGCAGAAATTGAACAAAAACTTAAAATCGGAAAATAAGAATATTTCATATTTTTAGCTCATAAACTTGGTCTAATATGTCTGTTTTCAACATTTTATGACTAAACAATAAATAAAATGTCCAAACCAGACATAAAGGTGCAGAAATTGAGCAAAAACTTAAAATCGGAAAATAAGATTATTTCTAATATTTAGCTATTAACTTGGTCTAAGATGTCTATTTTCAGAATTTTATGACTAAATAAGTTATAATATGTCCAAATCACACATAAAGGTGCAGAAATTGAACAAAAACTTAAAATCGGAAAATAAGACTATTTCATATTTTTAGCTCATAACTTGGTCTAAAATGTCTGTTTTCGACATTTTATGACTTAATAAGTTATAATATGTCCAAATCACACATAAAAGTGCAGAAATTGAACAAAAACTTAAAATCGGAAAATAAGATTATTTCATATTTTTAGCTCATAACTTGGTCTAAAATGTCTGTTTTCGACAATTTATGACTTAATAAGTTATAATATGTCCAATCCACACATAAAAGTGCAGAAATTGAGCAAAAACTTAAAATCGGAAAATAAGATTATTTCATATTTTTAGTTCATAACTTGGTCTAATATGTCTGTTTTCAACATTTTATGACTAAATAATATATAATATGTCCTAACCACACATAAAAGTGCAGAAATTGAGCAAAAACTTAAAATCGGAAAAAAAGATTATTTCTAATATTTAGCTCTTAACTTGGTCTAAAATGTCTATTTTCAGAATTTTATGACTAAATAAGTTATAATATGTCCAAATCACACATAAAGGTGCAGAAATTGAACAAAAACTTAAAATCGAAAAATAAGACTATTTCATATTTTTAGCTCATAACTTGGTCTAAAATGTCTGTTTTCGACATTTTATGACTAAATAAGTTATGATATGTCTGATCCTCACATAAAAGTGCAGAAATTGAACAAAAACTTGAAATCGGAAAATAAGATTATTTCTAATTTTTAGCTCATAACTCGGTCTAAAATGTCTATTTTCAGAGTTTTATCAGTAAATAAGTTATATGTCCTAACCACACATAAAAGTGCAGAAATTGAGCAAAAACTTAAAATCGGAAAATAAGATTTTTTCTTATATTTAGCTCTTAACTTGGTCTAAAATGTCTATTTTCAGAATTTTATGACTTAATAAGTTATAATATGTCCAATTCAAACATAAGAGTGCAGAAATTGAAAAAAAACTTAAAATCGGAAAATAAGATTATTTCAAATTTTTAGCTCATAACTTGGTCTAAAATGTCTGTTTTCGACATTTTATGACTAAATAAGTTATAACAAGTCCAATTCACACATAAAAGTGCAGAAATTGAACAAGAACTTAAAATCGGAAAGTAAGATTATTTATAATTTTTAGCTCTTTACTTGGTCTAAAATGTCTGTTTTCAGCATTTCATTACTAAATAAGTTATAATAAGTCCAATTCACACATAAATGTGCAGAAATTGAGCAAAAACTTAAAATCGGAAAATAAGATTATTTCTAATATTAAGCTCTTAACTTGGTCTAAAATGTCTATTTTCTGAATTTTATGACTAAATAATATATAATATGTCCAAATCACACATAAAAGTGCAGAAATTGAACAAAAACTTAAAATCGGAAAATAAGATTATTTCATATTTTTAGCTTATAACTTGGTCTAAAATGTCTGTTTTCGACATTTTATGACTAAATAAGTTATAATATGTCTGATCCTCACATAAATGTGCAGAAATTGAACTAAAACTTGAAATCGGAAAATAAGATTATTTCATATTTTTAGCTCATAACTTGGTCTAAAATGTCTGTTTTCGACATTTTATGACTAAATAAGTTATAATATGTCCAAATCACACATAAAAGTGCAGAAATTGAACAAAAACTTAAAATCGGAAAATAAGATTATTTCATATTTTTAGCTCATAAACTTGGTCTAATATGTCTGTTTTCAACATTTTATGACTAAACAATAAATAAAATGTCCAAACCAGACATAAAGGTGCAGAAATTGAGCAAAAACTTAAAATCGGAAAATAAGATTATTTCTAATATTTAGCTATTAACTTGGTCTAAGATGTCTATTTTCAGAATTTTATGACTAAATAAGTTATAATATGTCTAATCCACACATAAAAGTGCAGAAATTGAAAATAAACTTGAAATCGGAAAACAAGATTATTTATAATTTTTAGCTCTTAACTTGGTCTAAAATATCTGTTTTCGACATTTTATGACTAAATAAGTTATAATATGTCTGATCCTCACATAAAAGTGCAGAAATTGAGCAAAAACTTAAAATCGGAAAATAAGATTATTTCTAATATTTTAACTTGGTCTAATATGTCTATTTTCAGAATTTTATGACTAAATAAGTTATAATATGTCCAAATCACACATAAAAGTGCAGAAATTGAACAAAAACTTAAAATCGGAAAATAGGATTATTTCATATTTTTAGCTCATAACTTGGTCTAAAATGTCTGTTTTCGACATTTTATGACTTAATAAGTTATAATATGTCCAATCCACACATAAAAGTGCAGAAATTGAGCAAAAACTTAAAATCGGAAAATAAGATTATTTCATATTTTTAGTTCATAACTTGGTCTAATATGTCTGTTTTCAACATTTTATGACTAAATAATATATAATATGTCCTAACCACACATAAAAGTGCAGAAATTGAGCAAAAACTTAAAATCGGAAAAAATGATTATTTCTAATATTTAGCTCTTAACTTGGTCTAAAATGTCTATTTTCAGAATTTTATGACTAAATAAGTTATAATATGTCCAAATCACACATAAAGGTGCAGAAATTGAACAAAAACTTAAAATCGAAAAATAAGACTATTTCATATTTTTAGCTCATAACTTGGTCTAAAATGTCTGTTTTCCACATTTTATGACTAAATAAGTTATAATATGTCTGATCCTCACTTAAAAGTGCAGAAATTGAACAAAAACTTGAAAACGGAAAATAAGATTATTTCTAATTTTTAGCTCATAACTCGGTCTAAAATGTCTATTTTCAAGTTTTATCAGTAAATAAGTTATATGTCCTAACCACACATAAAAGTGTAGAAATTGAGCAAAAACCTTAAATCGGAAAATAAGATTATTTCTAATATTTAGCTATTAACTTGGTCTAAGATGTCTATTTTCAGAATTTTATGACTAAATAAGTTATAATATGTCCAAATCACACATAAAGGTGCAGAAATTGAACAAAAACTTAAAATCGGAAAATAAGACTATTTCATATTTTTAGCTCATAACTTGGTCTAAAATGTCTGTTTTCGACATTTTATGACTTAATAAGTTATAATATGTCCAATTCACACATAAAAGTGCAGAAATTGAACAAAAACTTACAATCGGAAAATAAGATTATTTCATATTTTTAGCTCATAACTTGGTCTTAAATGTCTGTTTTCGACATTTTATGACTAAATAAGTTATAATATGTCTGATCCTCACATAAAAGTGCAGAAATTGAGCGAAAACTTAAAATCGGAAAATAAGATTATTTCTAATATTTTAACTTGGTCTAAAATGTCTATTTTCAGAATTTTATGACTAAATAAGTTATAATATGTCCAAATCACACATAAAAGTGCAGAAATTGAACAAAAACTTAAAATCGGAAAATAAGATTATTTCATATTTTTAGCTCATAACTTGGTCTAAAATGTCTGTTTTCGACAATTTATGACTTAATAAGTTATAATATGTACAATCCACACATAAAAGTGCAGAAATTGAGCAAAAACTTAAAATCGGAAAATAAGATTATTTCATATTTTTAGTTCATAACTTGGTCTAATATGTCTGATTTCAACATTTTATGACTAAATAATATATAATATGTCCTAACCACACATAAAAGTGCAGAAATTGAGCAAAAACTTAAAATCGGAAAAAAAGATTATTTCTAATATTTAGCTCTTAACTTGGTCTAAAATGTCTATTTTCAGAATTTTATGACTAAATAAGTTATAATATGTCCAAATCACACATAAAGGTGCAGAAATTGAACAAAAACTTAAAATCGAAAAATAAGACTATTTCATATTTTTAGCTCATAACTTGGTCTAAAATGTCTGTTTTCGACATTTTATGACTAAATAAGTTATAATATGTCTGATCCTCACATAAAAGTGCAGAAATTGAACAAAAACTTGAAATCGGAAAATAAGATTATTTCTAATTTTTAGCTCATAACTCGGTCTAAAATGTCTATTTTCAGAGTTTTATCAGTAAATAAGTTATATGTCCTAACCACACATAAAAGTGCAGAAATTGAGCAAAAACTTAAAATCGGAAAATAAGATTTTTTCTTATATTTAGCTCTTAACTTGGTCTAAAATGTCTATTTTCAGAATTTTATGACTTAATAAGTTATAATATGTCCAATTCAAACATAAAAGTGCAGAAATTGAAAAAAAACTTAAAATCGGAAAATAAGATTATTTCATATTTTTAGCTCATAACTTGGTCTAAAATGTCTGTTTTCGACATTTTATGACTAAATAAGTTATAACATGTCCAATTCACACATAAAAGTGCAGAAATTGAACAAAAACATAAAATCGGAAAATAAGATTATTTCATATTTTTAGCTCATGATTGGTCCAAAATGTCTGTTTTCGACATTTTATGACTAAATAAGTTATAATATGTCTAATCCTCACATAAAAGTGCAGAAATTGAACAAAAACTTGAAATCGGAAAATAAGATTTTTTCTAATTTTTAGCTCATATCTCGGTCTAAAATGTCTATTTTCAGAGTTTTATCACTAAATAAGTTATAATATGTCCAATTCATACTAAAAGCATAAGGAAATTAAGGAGGTGGATATTCATTTCTGTTTTTCTCGGTTTGTGTTGAATGAATTTTTGAATTTTTTTTTTAATTGTTCTTTGAGGTAGGGAGCAGATGACCATTTGGCTTAGAATTCTTCATCCCTTACCATTTTGCAAATATAAAGGGTTGAAAAAAAATGCAATTATTTTTTTTTGAGAGAACGAAAAGAGCTATCGAAAAAATTCAAAAGCTCAAAGATAGCCTCAACGATGGGATTAAACATAAAAAATCGTGGACTGCGCGAATCCCATAGGAACCGCCACGTTCTAGAATAACTGGGAGGAGGTAAATTTTCGGTGCGAAAAACATGCTCAAACGGGACATTCAATCAATCTATGAAGCCATGAAAATATCTCAGAATTTTTTAATCCATTACAAAGCTGACAAAATCTGTCGTGGTATAAGCTAGGTTTTTTCTCAAATATCCCTTTAATAAGGGCGCTACGAGCGTTTAAAGTTGAGGGATGAAATTTCAGAATTTTATCACAAGTTTCAATCAAGTAAAAACGTTCGAATT
Source organism: Crioceris asparagi (assembly GCA_958507055.1). Lineage (NCBI taxonomy): Eukaryota > Metazoa > Arthropoda > Insecta > Coleoptera > Chrysomelidae > Crioceris > Crioceris asparagi. The sequence goes on from CAUEHI010000657.1 coordinate 25,180, forward strand.
TGAAATTTTATATCTCTGTTATGGTAGGTCCTAGAGGGTTGATTTTTTTTCAAAACATTATTTGGACATTTCTTAAACTTTCATTCACTCATACTATGGCTCTATCTCTAATATTTCGGGTAGCTCATCACTGGTCGAAAATAAGCTTGCTTCCTGCACACTTCTACAATAACAGAAATTGAGCAAAAACCTAAAATCGGAAAATAAGATTATTTCTAATATCTAGCTCTTAACTTGGTCTAAAATGTCTATTTTCAGAATTTTATTACTAAATAAGTTATAATATCTCCAATTCACACATAAAAGTGCAGAAATTGAACAAAAACTTAAAATCGAAAAATAAGACTATTTCATATTTTTAGCTCATAACTTGGTCTAAAATGTCTGTTTTCGACATTTTATGACTAAATTAGTTATAATATGTCTAATCCTCACATAAAAGTGCAGAAATTGAACAAAAACTTCAAATCGGAAAATAAGATTATTTCTAATTTTTAGCTCATAACTCGGTCTAAAATGTCTATTTTCAGAGTTTTATCACTAATTAAGTTATAATATGTCCAATTCACACATAAAAGTGCAGAAATTGAAAAAAAACTTTAGATCGGGAAATAAGATTATTTCATACTTTTAGCTCATAACTTGGTCAAATATGTCTGTTTTCAACATTTTATGACTAAATAATAAATAAAATGTCCAAACCACACATAAAAGTGCAGAAATTGAACAAAAACTTAAAATCGGAAAATAAGATTATTTCATATTTTTAGCTCATAACTTGGTCTAAAATGTCTGTTTTCGACATTTTGTGAATATATTAGTTATAATATGTCTAATCCTCACATAAAAGTGCAGAAATTGAACAAAAACTTGAAATCGGAAAATAAGATTATTTCTAATTTTTAGCTCATAACTCGGTCTAAAATGTCTATTTTCAGAGTTTTATCAGTAAATAAGTTATATGTCCTAACCACACATAAAAGTGCAGAAATTGAGCAAAACTTAAAATCGGAAAATAAGATTTTTTCTTATATTTAGCTCTTAACTTGGTCTAAAATGTCTATTTTCAGAATTTTATGACTTAATAAGTTATAATATGTCCAATTCAAACATAAAAGTGCAGAAATTGAAAAAAAACTTAAAATCGGAAAATAAGATTATTTCATATTTTTAGCTCATAACTTGGTCTAAAATGTCTGTTTTCGACATTTTATGACTAAATAAGTTATAACATGTCCAATTCACACATAAAAGTGCAGAAATTGAACAAAAACATAAAATCGGAAAATAAGATTATTTCATATTTTTAGCTCATGATTGGTCCAAAATGTCTGTTTTCGACATTTTATGACTAAATAAGTTATAATATGTCTAATCCTCACATAAAAGTGCAGAAATTGAACAAAAACTTGAAATCGGAAAATAAGATTTTTTCTAATTTTTAGCTCATAACTCGGTCTAAAATGTCTATTTTCAGAGTTTTATCACTAAATAAGTTATAATATGTCCAATTCATACTAAAAGCATAAGGAAATTAAGGAGGTGGATATTCATTTCTGTTTTTCTCGGTTTGTGTTGAATGAATTTTTGAATTTTTTTTTTAATTGTTCTTTGAGGTAGGGAGCAGATGACCATTTGGCTTAGAATTCTTCATCCCTTACCATTTTGCAAATATAAAGGGTTGAAAAAAAATGCAATTATTTTTTTTTGAGAGAACGAAAAGAGCTATCGAAAAAATTCAAAAGCTTAAAGATAGCCTCAACGATGGGATTAAACATAAAAAATCGTGGACTGCGCGAATCCCATAGGAACCGCCACGTTCTAGAATAACTGGGAGGAGGTAAATTTTCGGTGCGAAAAACATGCTCAAACGGGACATTCAATCAATCTATGAAGCCATGAAAATATCTCAGAATTTTTTAATCCATTACAAAGCTGACAAAATCTGTCGTGGTATAAGCTAGGTTTTTT